>LPNX010483450.1:7159-126254 GCA_001517045.1 Pseudotsuga menziesii
ACTTATGGTATGAGGTGATCCTTGATAGAATCAGCAATAATCTTCTTTGCCATAACCAACTTCTTCTTATGTAAGGCCTTGGCCTCATCTCCTTCTGGAACTGGAACCTCCTCACTGATGTAGGAGTCCAACTCATTTTCTCTCAGGACCAAGGAGATCCTATACTTCTAGGCTCGAAAGTTATCAGCTCCCTCAAGCTTTTCATCAAGCTTGGTATGATGAGACATCTTAACTGAGAACCTCAAATGGATATACAAAATATTTAGATCTTACCAGGTCAAGATGTCAGGTCTGGATTTGGAGCTGAAATCCTACAGTGCTCGTTCAGGAGCAGATTAGGGTTTTGATTTTCTAGAGTTCTGTCCAACCAAATGCTTTGATTTTGATCCCTAACTTCGATTTTTGGGAGGAGATCAATCCAAGCCTGGGCTCACTGAAAAATTCCACTTCTGTGAAAAGCCCTAATTTCCGGCAGTAGTGTCGGGTCCAAAACTGAAAAACCTCATAATTGAATTCTGCTTCGACAGAAAGATGCGCCCTAGGGAGGAGAGTTATTCCACCCTACTTTTGCTGAAAATCTATGGAGAGAGATCCACAAAATAGGAAGCCCTAGTTCCTGTAGTTGGACAGTGTCTTCTTCTCAGGTTGGCTCTAATACCATGTTAGATTTTTAACATTAAGCTAGCATATCATTAGGATCTTTTAACTGAGAGAACAACAAGCACAACAATCAAACACAAGAGACAATGAACACAATGTTTTTCCTCGGGAAAACCATAAATGGAGAAAACCCCGCAACTTCCTCAGAGATAGAATCAGCACCAAAAGTGAAACCCAAAAACAGTAAGATGATCTCCCGACAGCAGTAACCTCTTTCTTCCTTGCCCCAGTGTCTTTCTCTTCCTCAGCTATGCGCTACAACTGAGTGTGTGTGAGTGTGTGATAAATAGAGAGGCTAGCTCTCTATTTATACTAATTCCCAACTTAACTAAACCCAACTAGGGCCAACTTCACTAGGTGAGTCTAATAACCCTAGCGCCCCGGAACTGCGGGGACTTTAACCCTTAGACAATAGGAGGGTTACCCACCTTGACTTGACATGACTTGTTTACATTATAGAAACTCCCAATAGGAACCTCGGGGCATGACATGACTCAAGTACATTACAAATACATCCTGGAATAAACATCGGGTTACAATACATAAGAAATACAAGTGAATACATTCTGAAGTTACAATTACATCAACAGTTTGCATGCATCTCACTTTTAGGGTTTGCATGCATGTCATTTTTAGGGTTTGCATGCATGTCACTTTTGGGAACATTACAGTCCTCCCTCGCCAAAGATTGCTTGTCCTCAAGCAATGCCAATGCAAATCCACAATCAATCAACTGAACCAACTAAATCCGAGGATGATCCCAGGGTCCCAAATTATCCTAGAAGATCTGTAGCACCCTCTGCTCAAAACACTGCACTGTACGGTACCATCACCAGAGACCTCCTGACAGCACCCTCTAGCAATCACTAAACTGTCAGTCACTGTAATCCCAGGGTCCCAAATCAATCTGATAATTGCAGAGGTCAAAATGCATCCACCGCTACCCTGCGTAGTATCGACACAAGGAGCATCATGTAAACTCCCAAGCAACGCCATCAGTAAACACTGTATCCATCCCTCATAAGGTCTTCCGCCTAGATCCCAATGCAAACTTGTGCATATTTCATCCCAAATATATGAAGGCTCTTGTGGGACTATACCCTTGGCTAGGATTGTCTTCCCAAGAATCGCCCAACTCAATAGGACACCAACTCTTAATCTCTCTCCAATCCAACCCCCGAAAAGTACCTTGTCCATAAGCACCATCACAAGGAATAATCCTACCAAGCTGACATTCTACCCTTCTGATTTCAACTAGAATGCTCATATACTGCTGGTCAATTTCTCGATCCTGGACAACCTATAAAAACCATCCACCATTATGCAAATGTGGACTCAAGATACTGCAAGCCCTGTCTATGTACTCCTTAAGAGGACTGCTTTGAAATGCAATAGTATGTTTCTTCTGTTGCCCCATCAAGGAATCCAACTGCTCTTCAATACTAGATAGCCTGACCTCTGACTCGGTACATACAACTCGAAGAACTGTAAGCTCAACATCTCGCTGTACTATGGTGTCTCGGAGTATCTTGGTCCTCTCTTTCATCGCTAGAATGCCTTCTTTAACCCGTTCAATCTTCTTCCAGTGACTATCATCTGGAAGCTCTATCTCATGCATGTATAAACTCTCCCTAACCTCCATGTGTGACTGCTCACTGTCTCAACTGTTGTGCTCATTGCCTTGCATCTCATGTATTTCGCCTGTCATAACTATCTGGATTCTTGTTGTAGGTGGTGAAGAGTGTACCAACTCCAACTCATCACATGGTTTGTCCACAATTTGACTAGCAAATGTGCTTGTGTCGCTAGACTCATAGGATGGCTCTAATGTTATCTCCTCATGCACATCCTCATCATGTACTGTTAACTCCAAATGAAGCTCACCAACAACCTATACTTCATGCTCATCTTTCTTCTCTTCCCCAACTATGCCTTTAAGGAGATCCTCATCCAAATCCTTGGGCTGGCTCCCGAACTGGATGGTGTAATAATCTTGAAAGGACAATGCCGCACATACCTTATCACCCAAGGCTAGATACTCTTGATATCGAGGCAAGTATTGAAGTACTGCTAACCTCTGCCAATGTCCAATCAAGATCCTTCTCATTGTCTTCATGTTCTCACAGGCTGGCAGAAAAAAACCTTTGTTCTGACATGCACTTCACTAACATCACTGACATGCATTTGCATGTACTCGCATGTATCAACATGCACTTTTATTCAATTGCTATGTGCCCACAGTTGGCAAGGATCATGCTCTGATACCACTGTCATATCCCAAATACTGATATTTTCTATTTCTATGCAAATTTGCTGAAACAGTCGGGCATGCAAACTGCCATGCAAAATTTCCCTATTTTATAGCTGAAATTAGGGTTAGTGTTTGGAAGATAGAATGAACACTTACCACTGATAAGCCGGCTGAATATGCTCCAGAGAGGATACGCATGCAAGATGAGTTGAGCTGATGAAGAAATGACCTTGTTTTCTGCTGCAATACCCCAAATGGTTGAATCAAACAAGTGTGACGTTTTTGCTGAAGGGATGGTCAATTTCAGCTGGAAATAAGTCGGAAGGAAGGTGTGCCTGTGCCGGAGAGGATGGCCGGAGCATGCAAGAGTTTTGACCTCTCCAGATGCCCTAGCGAATTGATCTCCCAGTCTGCTGCTCATGCCCCCACAACCCTGTAAACTGCTGCTAGCTTCCCCGGATGGACAATCTGATAGCTGATAATCACCCAATGCAGTAGAGTGATACTATTAGTGAGGATGCAGGCTGCATGTGGAAGAAATATGGTGATCCAGAGTCCTAGTGAATGACTTAGGGTTTCCCAGCTAAATGACCCCAGCTGTACAGATGAATCTGCAATAACCTTCAGACTTATACTGGAATACTAGATAATGATGAATGCAATAGATACGGTGACAAACCTGGATGGTTTATCCTGAAGGAGACTAGGGCAGATGTCTCACTGCCGAAATCTCGTTAGCTGAAGACGCCGTCTCCAACCCCAACTGCTGTGGCCACATGCTGTGCTGCTTCTCAAGAGCTCCAAAACAATAATAATCCAAAAGTAAAGTCTCCATTCACTTTATCTTTCTTTTATAACTTTTAACTGCGAAAACCCTAACTTCTGACCTAATTAGGTCACTTTAACTTCTAATTTGCAGTTGACTTGCATGCATGCGCATGAAGACTTAATTGAGTGCATGCATCATTAAATAATGCTTAGATGTCATGCATGTCACTTTTAGGGTTTGCATGCATCTCTCTTTTAGGGTTTACATGCATCTCACTTTTAGGGTTTGCTTGCATGTCACTTTTAGGGTTTACATGCATCTAACTTTTAGAGTTTGCTTGCATGTCACTTTTAGGGTTTGCATGCATGTCACTTTTGGGAACATTACAACCAGGAAGCTGCCAACAAATGGTCACCATAAAACGACATATCACCACTGCCACGGAGTTCCAAAACTGATCCATCAATCGGTTGCCAAGGTTGGCACATTTGAGTTCCATGATTCCCAAGCCAATCACAATTTAAAATGTGAGTGATAAAAACAAGATGAACACTGGACTGGAATGGATCCGAACCCGAAGATGTGATAATTGGCGTGCTCTGTTTATTAGCAAAAGACGTGGAACCCATCGACAGCCCAGAGAGAAACTGGACGTGGTTTTGTGGTGTGGATAGGTCCTAATTAATGAATCGTTGCACTGCTTCACGCATTTTCCCCAATATTTTCTTCATGCGTTTCATACTCAATGTTGATGACTGAGCTGACCACAGCATGTGGTCGAGTGCCAGTGGCCCACCAAATCAATAAATCGAGCCCAACATGTTTACAAGAAGTCACTATGGCTCACACAATGACGCTACTGGTGGCTAAATCACGATTTCCACCGTCAGCCAAACAAAAAAGAAAAAAGGGTCCACGATCTGTTGACTGCTAAAATTCATGATCTGACTGAAGAAGTTAGTTGATGCCTGAGTTGTGGCCTCTAATTTTGTGCAAAGACTCAATACCTACAATAGAGACCGAGGGTGGACAAGATTTCCATTGGCCATGAAAATATTCGACTCACTGCGTCATCATTAGGTATCCCTGCGGCTGTCAAAGGATGAAGTTCCTTTTTGTATTCAATTTCCGCGTTATACATGTGTTTCCATTTGGTGTTTCAATAGAGTCGCTGCATAATGCATCAAGCCTTATTTCTCTATGTATAAGACTTAACCACTGCTGACTGAAACCTCACGTATAAACATAAATTTAAACACTTCATCTCACACTGGTTTTGCAAGTAGATCTAATGATTTTAATTATCCGGCAAAGAAATTGCCTGACACTATAGAACTCAGCTTTCAGTCCCCCCTTTGATTAGTGGATCCTGAATCTGGTGACAATTTGTTGTAGTTTCCCGCCGTTTTCCTTGCAAACCTTTCACATAGATTGGGTACTAACATTTGTTCCATAACTTGGATGTGCTAAATCTTTATCAATGTAGAACGTTGCCTTCAAAAAAAAACCTGCGTGAAATATTTGGATTGCATCCTGTTAGCAATCAAGGCAGATTAGTGACTATGTGCTTTTAAACAACCTCTGGAATATCTGGGTTGTAACAAACTCCATTGCCCAAAGTTTCCAAGCTTTTGTGGCATTCTTTCTCTCACTTTTCCTCACAAAAATTTTAAGATTCTCTTTTTTGGTTACTAGTTCTTATTACATAGTTGAATCTCATTAATATATTAATGAATATCTTATAAATCTGATTTACATATGCATTTGAAAGTTCAAATCTGATTTTTAAAAAGTAATATGTTATAGATCTAGACTTACTCAAGTACTTGTTCAAAAATTGCAAAACAAAAATCGAAGTACTAAATTTTTATATCTTTATTGATTGATTCATCATTTTTAGCATTACATTGCTTGTTGTTTTGCAGCAGACGACGATAAAAGAGAGAGGCACTCTGGACAAATTTCGAAGAAACAAGCCATCCAGAGATTTCTCTTCTCACAACTCTTTCTTTGGCAAATTTTCTAAGGCCCTGATATTGAAAAACTTGTGTTCCTATTATACAAAGGAACACAAGTATTTCTGATTCTAAATCATTGTAAAAAAGAGAAGCAAGTGAGCAGCCAAGTGCCCACACCCCACCCCCCAGGGGGGATTTGCATTTTTTTTTTAGTTTTTCTTTTATTTTTTGTAATTTCTTTTAATTTCTTCAAATAAAATTTACCAAATCCAGTTGTATTCTCGGTAACGAGAGTATCGGCACTGTGATTTAAAAACTCATTTGTAGTTCTAAAACACTTAAAATTAACAAGGCTTCAGTTCCTATATGCTCTTGTGACCACTGCAGGCCTTTGGCTAGATCGGCGGGACAATCAGAAAGGAATTGAAGTGACTAGTAATTAGTTGAACAGTTCAATTAATCCCTACAAGTGAAAATCCGGCACTTCTTTCGATCTTACCAAGTTGTGGGGAAATTCTACAAGTCAAGCGGGAACCACGAGAAAGTGACCGTGGGGCACCGTTAGACTACATCCTCGTTTGGCGTAGTGTTGAACACAACCCCACGACTCCATCTAGCCCACACGTCATTGTGATAGCCACTCCTTGATAAATCCAGACATATTCCTCGTACCCCCTGGGTATATCTGGAATACCATTTCCCTTGTAATAATAAGATCATTACCACATTCTTAATAAAATTGACCAAGAATTTACCCACTCCCGAATTACTCATTTAATAATTCTAAAACTGACCAACCGAGACAACTGCAATACTTCTCGAGACTTCACTAGCAACCCATTAACACAAGCACTCCATTAGCACTGGTCTATCTGGCATTTTTATTTATGTTTGATGTTTAAGCTAATCAATGTGTTATGTGGAATGTTATTTTATATGCTAGTGATTTAATTATTTTTTACATTAGTTATCTTAGTTGTAACATTTTATATCATTTATATTTCCTAGACTAGTTGTTTTATTTTTATAGATTAAACCAGCGTTGCAAAAATCGGCGCGGCGAAAAAATCGGCAGGGTCCAGGAAACATCGTTTCGAGATATCTCGGCAAAACATCGGCAAACATCGGGAAAAAATCGGCAAACTTAAAAAATAGAAAAATATTCATTTTTTTTCAATTTTTTAAACATCTAAAGCAACAATAACATCAAATAAACACATTGCTACATGAATATGGAAAGAAAACCAATATATAAGATATATAAGATGTCTAGAGAATCGAGATACATCACACATACAAAATGGATCATGTCCTTGCATCTTAAGTCATCAAAAATATAACAAATGTATCTCATGATCATCATCATGACTCACGAGTCATCTACAATGAAGTAAAGTTAATAAACTATTGATTCCCTCTACCCCTTTTACGGGAAAAGGTAATCGCTGTGCAAATGGCCTTTCCTCTAGAACTAGAAGTAGGTGCCCTTGAGGCTTGTGGGCCTTGTACTGGACTCTGACGTCCTCTAAAAGAAGACTCTGCAAAATTACGTCCTCTAGAAACTGGAGAAGGTGGCCGAAACTGATGTCCTGAAGAATGAGAAGGTCGAGGAGGTAGTCCTGCAGCTCCTGCTCCTCTACCAGTACTAGTGCCTGTGCTACCACCAGGTCTATCTCCCTCTAGCTCTGACTGTGGCACACTCCCAGAATCAGTGTGAAACTCCTCTGGAACTAGAACATGCTCATCCAAATCCTCTGAGACTGTATGAGTCTCACCATGATCACTATCAGTAGCATGATCATCCTCTAGCCAATCAGGGGCTACCTCCATAACAGGCTCCTCACACTCTGTCCTCCATGCAGCGGTGGTGTCAATCTCATCCAATGAAATGGCCTTCGCATCAACTTTTCTCTGATACTGCTTCACCCACAACCTGAGATTGTAGTGGACATAGACCAAATCATTAAGGCGCTGAGTATCCAACCTGGAGGAGGATCATAAATATTAAATATTAAAGTGGCATAAATCTATAAATTAGAATTTAATAATTTAAATTTTATATTATATAATGAATTTGAAAATTTGAAATTCTCTAACCTGTTGCGCTTTTTGGAGTGTACTTTTTCAAATACACTCCAGTTGCGCTCGCAACCAGAAGAGCTACATGTCTGGCTGAGCACTCGAATGGCAAGCTTCTGTAGAATAGGTACACAACCACCATAGTTCTCCCACCAAGTATATACAATGAAATTATGAATAAAATAAACATGAGAAACGAAAAATAAAATTTAAAACAAAGAATTAGAAAGAGAAAATGAAATTTTAAATTTAAACTTTAAAGTTGAAAGTTTGAAACTAGGTGAAGCTTACTTGGCATCAGGTTGGTCCTATCATTTATTGCTATATCAAACCCAAATAATCCTGTAGCTCTCTTATACATTTCCAACTCTTGGGAAAGCTGTGTACGCTCAGCTGCATCAGGTACCATCCTTTGGACACACTCATAGAATCCAGACATAACCTCTCCATCAAATCTAAAGCCATAAGAGTAAGCATATGCAGGGTTGAGGTATAGCCCTGCAGCATGAATGGGGAGATGGGAGTGTGTGGTTCCATCGCGCATCAATCACCGCCCATATCATATGTTGTCTCTCCTGTGCCTGATCTCCCTTGTCCTCATAATAAGCACGGATGGATTCTTTGGCCCTATCCATGGCCTCATATAGGTAGCCCATTGTGGGCTTCTCTTCATCAACCAAGCGGAGAACCCTTACCAAAGGTTCGGTGATGGTGCACACCTCCTTCACCGCACCCCAAAAACTCTCATCATATGCAACTAGCCTGAATGTGGCTTGTCCCTCTGGTCTAGTGCTAAATGATAAAGCACGCCACTCTGGTGAAAAGAACATCGCCTGCAAGTCCCACATAGAATTCAAGAGTGACTGAAGAGAAATAAAGCTAGTGGCAAAGCATGTGATGGCAGGACGCATCAACTCTTTGTCACCTGTGAACTTTCTCATCAAGCTAAGCACTGCTGCATGGTTATATATGAATTTTGTGATGCTCCGTGCTGAATCAATAGTATCCTTGATCCAATCAATCTTGCCTAAATCCTCTAAGATCAAATCAAGGCAATGGGCGACACAAGGAGTCCATAATAGTGTAGGATACCTGGCCATGAGCATCCTACCAGCAGCCACATAGTTCGCAGCGTTGTCCGTTATCACTTGGACAACATGATGCTGCCCAATCTCTTGGATGAACTCATCCAACAAGCCACATAGTAAAACCGCATATTTGACATGTGCAGATGCATCCACAGATCTCATGAACATAGTCCCCTGGGGCAATGAACCAAGAAGTTGAGAAGTGTCCTACCCCTCATATCGGTCCAACCATCCGACATCACACTGCATCCTGTTAAGTCCCATGATCTTTGAAGCTCCTCCAATCTGCGAGTGCAATCAGCCTTTTCATCCTAAAGGATGGGCCCTCTCAACTCCTCATAACTAGGGGGCTTGAACCCCGCTCCAACTAAAGCAGCCGCCTCAAACATGGACACATAAAATGGGTTCTTTGCAAAGTTAAATGGAATAGCACTCCATAACAAGCATCGACCAATAAGTTTGTGTGCGTCTGCTTTTTCCTTTACCTTCACCATGGACCTTATAGAAGGTTGTCCACCAGGGTTGCATCTTGAAGATACCATGAAAGGCGATGTGGACTGCTGTGTGGAGTGGGTATCGGTATTTGGGCTTGTCCCACTAGCCCCTACTCCTGCTGCGGACCTAGATCTTGAAGCAAGTTGATTCCTCACAGCCTCCTTGTATTGTTTCCTTAGCCTTGTGCCCTCAATCGCTTGTGTGGCCTTAGCAATGATTTCCGGAGTTGTTTCTTTGCAAGGACCCACATCATGCGCTGCTATTTGTGCAAGGTGGTATTTCAGCCTACTTATCCCTCCTGTCATTCTTTTCCCACATAGATTGCAAGTGAGAATTTGTCGATTGATCGGGTCAATAGGTGAGCCCCACTCCCAAAATGGATCCAAAGCCTTTGGCATCTTGATACTTTGAAGTTTGAACCTAAGGCAAGAAAAAAAACGTTTTTTAGCATATGTGATTATTGAAAATGTAAAAGTTTAAAACACAAGAAGAATTCCAAGAAATATTGAGCATTCAACCATTAATTTGATGAGAAAAAATACATAGACATTTTTATGAGGATTTATAAGGAATCTAGGGCAAGATAAAAAATGCCAAAAAGTTTTTTGGCATGCAAGAAACAAAAAAATACATAACAGTTGGAAAAAAAATGCTTAAAACCCCATAAAAATCGTTTTTGAAGATAGACAATTACATGGCAAAGTAAATCAACAACAATCCCTCTTGGAAAAGTGAGAAATGATGGGCAAATTTTTTACTTACCTTCAGCTGTGGAAAAAACCCCAAATGGCAAGATCCAATCTTCAATTTGATGCTTGATGGCAAAGAAAATGTTGCCTAAATTTGCTGTTGGTCTCTTGAAACCCTGATGCTTGATGGCAAAGAAAATGTTGCCTAAATTTGCTGTTGGTCTCTTGAAACCCTTTTCACTTTCCCTCTCAAACTCTTAGCTCACCTCCTAGTGGACTGTTGGACTCAAAATGAGAAAAAAAAATGAAAAAAACCAACTTAAAAACCACTTTTTCCGTCCCTGTCCGTGGCCGGCCGAGTTTTTCCATCGACTCGCGATTTATCGGACCGATTTCTCGAGAAAAAAACGGCAAAAAATCGGAAAAAATCAGGCCGATTTTTGGGGCGATTTTTTGAAGAAAAATCGGCGCGGCGAAAAAATCACGATTTCTCGGAAATCGCCCGATTTTTCGCCGATGTTGGTAACACTGGATTAAACACCTTAGTTTATTTTACTAGGGACCACCCCCCTTGGCTTCGCTAGGAGAGAGCGTAGATGGAGGAGTTAAGATCAAGTGACAGGACTTGACTCTTGCTTGCCCCCAAGGTCGCACTCAGTGGCTTGAAGATTTCTGCCACGTGACCCGAGGTGCGAATTAGGCGGCAACATGGGTTAAACGGGTGCTATGAGTTAGAAAACAAGCACCCCCAAGGCCAAAACTGATCCCTAACCACACTTTTATTACATTTCCAATTTTTCCAATTAGACTATTAAAAAATAGGCTAAGTTTACGTGAAAAATTATTTTTACCAAAACTTAAAAATAAACCTAGGGGGACCTAGCACATGTCCATATGACTCAATATTAATGCCTAGCATGTTTATAAACATTGACACATAGACTCTAATGACCCCCTAGGCTTAAATACCAAGACGACCACCACAACTCTAGAGGTATGAGTGAAAAACTCAAAAATTGTTAGTCGTTTATTCAACAACAAATAATCTCTAAGGGAAAAAACACTCTGGGCTAGTCAGATTGATATATAAGTCTAGAAGGCCGAGCCTTTTACATACACCGCCATGCTAGAACATTTTATTACAACTCCCCCAAGGGGGTATGAACATGTGGTACAAGAAAATAAAATAAAAAATTCTTAGAAGAGGCTTGGATAACTTCTGAACTTTTAAGAATGAACAAGTATACTTGTTCTACTTTGTCAGCTCGCTTGAAAAATACCACCCAGTACAACTTAGGTGGTAACAAGTCCACTTAGGTTGGTTAAGAGGATGTTAACTCACCTCTGAGAGATTGCAGGGCTACCACAGGGAATTTTAGCTCTAATTAAGCCTAACTAGGTTGTCATGCACTCCAATTCGAATTGCCTATATGTAACAATTGATTCACTCTTGTAAAGTGAATGTAATACAATGGAATAATTTGTTATGAAATAGCTTTGCATCTCTTCTTTGTTTTGTTGATGAATGTCATGATTTCGTAACTTAATTAATTACTTGCAAACTGTAAGACTACTTTGTTTAGTTTCTATATCTCGTGCTCCAAAATCTTATATGCATCCCAAAGACAACTAGAGCACACCCAGAAATTTTCAAGGGGCAACAGGTTGGGGATGGAAATAATATATATATAGAGAGAGAGAGAGAGAATAATAAATATTAAAAAAAATAGAATTCACCAATAACATTTGTAGCTACTTATAAATGTAATAGTCTATACTATATAGTATTATGCATAGCCCTTATACTTACCAATTCCAAAAAAGCTCGAGCAACTAAGAAAAGGGCAGAGTGACATTCCATTCTTGGGACCTAGACATCGGTAAAATGCAGCTTTGCTTTAGGAAACTTAACTGTAACTACTTTCAGTTTGCAATAAGGTCCATGAAGGATCCATGAGATGAATGCTCAACTCTATAACAACTTTTCTTCCTCATATTTCTTGTTTATGATGATTATGTTAAAAGGAATTCCCTTCTCAATAGGTTCCACATATTTTTACACTTGTGTTGAAAACCACTACAAACACTTTGGAATATACATGCATTTATTCTGTAAAATGATTAGATTCACATTTAAGATAAGGTGACTAAATAAAAATATATTCAAACATCTAGTACTCAATCTGAGTCTCGACTCTCTACTATCATTAGATTGTTTTTGCAATGCTTGAAGTTGGGATGGTGGAAGAACTAGACTTGAATAACTCATGGGCACCCATGTACAAATTACAATATGTAAAAGCTAAGATGACCCCAAAAATGAGAACAAGATCAATAACCACAAGGATTAGACCTTTGAGAAGTTGCATTTCTTGGTTTGTTGACATGGAGGCTTTGCTTGCTGTAATGTTGTTGCTAAAAACACAATGGTTAAATCACTAGAAACCCAAATAAAAAACCTTCATACAAAACACATGATTTGATATGTACAGATCCAGATTTAGATTCAGTATAATACAAAAAAATGTATGGGAAAATTATCATATTGTCCAATCATCAATGCCCATTGCCAAAACTAAGCATACATTCCCAGATCATTCCTGAAATTTGCCCGGAATGTCCCTCAAACCTGCCCGGAACATCTTGGGTACGTCTAGCAAGTCCCTGCATCCTGAACTAAGTCCCTAGTAGTTTGGGGACGTTTCCTAGGGGCCCTCAAGTCCTCGAAATGCTGAAGTTGTGGGTCTGTTAACTTTTTTGGGGGTGGAAGGGACGTGTCTTTGTGCAACATAGGATGAGGATGAAGAGTGTAGCGTGTCTGTAAAATTTATGAACCATTGACAACTAGTGTGCGCTGGTGCACTCTTTTGTTCTCTCTTCTGCTCTCTTTTTCCATTTTCCTCTACATGTGATCATAACAATTTGGTAGCCTGGACTAACCATATTAACTTCTTGGATATAAGTGACATTTCACTTATGACACTCTGCTTTAACCTTTGCTCCTTCCTCTAATACAATACTTTTACTGATGTTCCAAACATGCTAACAGAGAGGGACATGAGATAGCATCCGTGATAGACCATATTATACATAATAGCGTTGTAATTGCTAATGGAAATAATTCAATTGCTTCTTGTGTCTCTTTCAGAATTGAGAAAGCTACTAGTCCTGTTTATGTAAATCTTAAATAAAACTTTAAAAGAAAATCAGTTATCTTTCTCTAATTTCATGGTAGTGATCACATGCTAAATAATCTAAGTTCACATGTAAATGCATTGATACGAGGATGGCTTTAATCCCGGAAAAACATTCATTGCATGGGAAAGGTCTGGAAGGAAGAGAGCAAAGCTATGTGTTGCAGAATGGCTATAAATAAATGAGTAGCAGCAAAGCAATAGAACAAAATAGAATATAATAGATTTTTAAAATACTTACAGCAAGACAAATGGGTCCAGCGTGAACTGTCAAGTTTTGCTTGGTGGGGCCTCCATTTCGGTATTCATGACTTGGAAAATTAATCCAGAAGCCAACCATGGGATTGAAACTCACCCATCCGTATACTCCACCGTCCTTGACATCCAGGGAATATTGGTACTTGTCATCCACCTGCTTCCCAACCAAATTAAATTCTGATTCGAATCAAATCAAAATTAAATGCACAGAAATCTTCAATCCAAGACCATCATCGAGATTTCCAATAATTCACCCGACTCATCTCAAGCCTCCACTTGAAAAATGTTCAATACGTTATGTAAAGCTAATACCATTGCACTGTAATAAAATTCAGATTTGTTATGACGCCTGTATTATCGTCCTTGCACAAAACCTTAGAAGGTCCCCGCTCAACTAAGCTTAGGATGTTACTTTTAACGACGACACACTCAGGTTCCAGATTCTACAAAGGGATTTTCTTCTCAGCTTTGCATCTTTTCCAAAAACCTTTTGTAATGGTTGCATGGCAATTTTTAAAAGGATTTTATTCTGAACTTTGCATCTTTCCCACAAAGCTTTTAAAATGGTTGCATGCCAAATTTTAAATCTGAAATATAGATATATATTAATTTAGAAAGTAATGATTAAATATATCAATTTCTATTATATGGGGAACAATGTATATTTCAAAATACGAGGCATATATATTTCAATATCACAAACCTATCCACGTTTAATACATTATTCAATCCTCAAATTGACATGTTGGGATCCATGCAACCATTGTTGCTAGAGAAAGAATACTTATAATTCACATAGATAACAATCACAAGCCTTGAGCAGCATGGAAAGAAACAGAGTTGTGAATGGAAGCATAAAGGAGCTTCAAGGAAGTCCAATCCGCGTAGGGCTCGCTTCGCTTAGATGTTAAGATTTTGGCTTTCCTAACAAAGGAGGCTTAGAAAATTTCTAAGGTCAATCCCTTCAAAGCACTCCTTGGAGAAATTGACCTCAGTCCCTAAAGTCAATGTTGATCATATGTGAATTGTGCTCTCTTTAATCGCCCTTTGGTCCTGAATCTGAGTAGCAAATTTATGGTGATGTGACCCTTACACCAAACCTTAAACAATTGGAGCAATGCAACTCATAAACCTTATGGATATTTTTCAACTTCTCTTAGTGCTAGGATACTTCTTGGCTGTCCTCCCCTCCACCAATGAGAGAGATTAGGTTTTTGACTTGGACCCATGGTTCCTATACAAAGTGGGCCTCTTTATGGGATTTTGGTCCACATGCCTTGATCCTAGGGTGGATATCCTTTGGGTCCACCTTCCTTTTTCCCATTATATTTTGAAATGAGCATTCATTCCAGCTTATTAGCGATAAGTTTGGATCATTCATCATGTCCTCGAAGATTATTTGGGAAGGTAAAATGGATCGGTATGCTCATATTTGCGTGAACTTGGATCTAAGCAAACCTATCCATGAAAAGATCTCTATTAGACTTGGATCCTGGACTCACTATTAGGTTTAAACTTTAAACTATGAATTTGTTCTCTTAAAAGGTGGATTGTACCTTCAATATGGCCATTTGAAGAGAACAAACATCCATCTGAGTATGCAAAGGATACAAGCAATTACGAAGGTATTAAGACTCAAAAGCATTCCAATCAAAGGCAGGAAGGAAAGCACTCAGATAATGGTTGGGTTAAAAACCCTTCAATTATTCATACTTCAAAGAAGTTTGATGCCATGAGGAGGTTGTCGAACCAAAGCTTCAATCCTCCCTAGAGCCTCTTGATCCTGTCTCTTAGGTCCCAACTCCGGTGGATTCTTTCAAATGTCCTAGATTTGATCAAGAGAACCCAGGGACTCCTTTGCAAAATAGGCACCTTAAGATCCAATATCTTGACACCCCATTCAGGATGTAGCTAGCCCCTCCCTTTTAATAATCTCTACCGACTCAAATGAAGAGGACACTCTTCCTCCCCAAAATTACCATCCTATCCTTTGGAGCACAAGATCCAAGGTCAAGGTTGATGTTGGACAAGGATGGAAAGGTAGACCAAAGAACATAGATAAAAGAGAGGAAGGGGTAAATGAAGGTTTTCTTAATGAAACTTAAAAATTAATGAATGATTATCTAGTTAGGCCCAAACCTTAATCATATAACTAGGTAACTAAAGGATCCCTTTTACTTGATCTCTTATGTTAATAGGAGATTTCTTCATAGTTCCAAGATGAAGTTCGTTTCCTAGAATATAAGGGAAATGGGAAATGATGCTAAACATAGGGGCTTTCATAATAACTCAAATTGGAGAAACCAGATATAATTTTCATACAGAAAACCAAACCTTATAGTGACAAAATAGATTCTCTGAGAAAGGAAATCTGGAACCAACTCAAGATTTGTATATGATACTTCAAGGAGAAGTGGAGGAATCACTATTTGGTTCAACCCAAGATCTTTAGAGATTATAGATGTTTTCCCCAATAGGATTTAGATTACCTTGAAAGTAATGGTAAAAAGTTAGGGACGAGCCTTTCTATATGACTAATGTGTATGCCCCTACCGTACCCACGTTCCAGTAGTTCTTAAACCAATTTGTTGGAATCTAAAGTCTATTAGGAAGGAGATTCCATTCAAAGTTTCATGGGATCACTGGAGGGGATTTCAACCTCATTATTCACCATTGGGAAAACTAAGGAGGATATAGAGGCCACTAGAGCCCAATTCTCCCCAACTTTATATAGGAAAATAACCTAATTCATATAAACATCGGCACTGGAATTTTTACATTGAATAATAGGAGGCACAATAGAGGTTTTGTGATGGAAAGGTTGGACAAATTATTGGTAAGTGAAAATTAGATAGACTAGGGGTTCATTTTAGAATCCAACATTATTAGAGAAGTTCATTTAGATCTATTGCCGCCTTACACACACCTGGGGGAAAAGCACAGCGAAAATCTTCAAGTTGCTCGATGCGTCCTTGGTGGAAAGTCTCGAGTCAGGTGTTATCACCTGATTTTGACTCCTTTGTTTAGGAAAACTCCTAACGAAGCCAAGGGGGGTATTCCCTACAAAGAGTTACTAAGGCTCTTAAGTTATTCATTAAGTGTTAATGATGGACATGATTGTTTTTAGGACTTTTTTGAAGAAGATGAAAATTACACCGAACAAGATATTGCAATATTAAAGATAAAATTCAACAGCATAAAATTAAAATGACATTCACAACATGAAATAATCGCTAAAACGAATGTAGTTGTAAAATGACCATTGCCGATAATGGAATCAACAAAGTGCATGTTGCTGAAATTGTAGACGTTTTCTAGTGTATCTTGTTTTTTTTAATTAAATATGGATTTGATGAGTGGATTAAAAGGGGAAGGGAACTCCAAATATACCTGGTGGTACAAGGAGTGTGTCCAAAAACTTTATCAAACGTGGCTCCACACGAAGAATGTGGGTTGGATCAAAGTCTCTAGGAGGTGTCCAACACTACACCAATTAAGAATTAAAAGATTTGTATGATAATCAAGATCTATTGAAGTTCACCTAGTGACTCCAGATAATAATAATCCTAGAATATATTCTACAAGAATAAATTATCAAGGTGTTGTTGTATGTAGAGATGGGCTCATGCAACGTTTTGACGGATTTGAAGATCATCCTAGAAACTCCACTCCATTTTGGTTTTATTATCTTATATTAAAAATTTTGAAGAAATAAGATGAGTTTTTGGAAAAAGTTATTGGCTCCTTTGGATTTCTCATGCATTCTTTCGTATACATATGAACTTCATAGGGATACATGGAGTACCTATGTTCCCAAGCTTAATGGGAATCCTAGCAAGGTTGTGAAACATTTTGCATCTTTCACAGAGCCTTGTTGCAAAAATTAATGTGATTGATGAAGGCTTGTTGATGAGGATATTTGCATCCTCACTGCAAGGGAAAGATGCATGGAATTAGTATTGTAGTTTCAGCCCTAAGGAGATTAAATCATTTCCACATTTTGTTAAAAAATTTCAAAATGTTTGGATTAACGGTAATGATGAGAAGAAGGAAATTGAATATGTATATAGTTGGGTGCTCCTTTGTATTGAATTAAAGGAAAATTTTGCTTATGCTACAAATGCCTTCGAAGAGAAACCCTCAAACATTCTCTTGCATGAAATAAAATTGAGATATGATTCCTACATTTTCTTGGTTAATTACATTGAAGAAAGATAAGTTGAGCCATATCCATCAAAGCAACATTTAAGTAATAACTAGACTATCACCATATCCAAAAAAAAATCTAGGGCTTCGCATTTTAGATGAAGAATCCCTTGAAGAAGACCTTATTGAAGAAGTAAATGGACAAGATCCATGAAGCCCATCAAAAAAATGAAGAGCCCTTGGTGGAGGACATTGTTAAAAAGCCACTTCACTTGCTCATTAAAGAAACATGTGAAGAAGTTCATAATTAAGACATTGATGCATATGTTCTCTTTCTCATGTTACTGAGAGTTTGGTGAGCTTAAATTCTTCTAAAACTTGAAGTTGATGATTTATATTGTAGTGACTTTGAGAAAATAAAAGTTGAAAATAAGTCATTGTTTTATGATGAGGATGTAATGCATATGTCTCCCATTTTTGCAATGATATAGATGGCATATCTAAGCTTAAAGAAAGTAGTATGGACATCAAATTTATGTAATATCTTGGGGATCCAATCTATGATACTTATAGTGAGACATCTAATGAAGGAATTACAGATTTGGTAGCTTTGGAACGGCCAGGCATAGAAGAGGACTTGTTGCCATATGCCCCCATTCCTAATGTAGATTTTGGGCATCATATTAAATACATTGTTGCAAATTTGCTTGGCCATCTCCTCCAATCTTTAAGGCTGATTTATTGTAGAATTTTTAAGATGATTTTTAGCCATGTTTAAAAGATTGTAATATAGATTTTTCCAGCCATTTGAAGCAGGTTTATAAACCCAAAAGTTCAAAAAATTCTCAACTTATTTTAATTTCAAACTTTGATATTTGCATGCCTAATTTTTCTTCTTATCTTTGGCATGTGTTTTATGGCATGTGTTTTAGAAAGAACGTACATTTTTAGTGAAAAGTTTTGTTTGGAAAATCAATGCTTTTAATCAAAGATTAATTACAAAAATTTTCAATAAGCTAATTGATGTTTCAAACTATAAAATGAATACCTATTTTTTTTTCTAACTCAAAAAAATTATCTCATATTTCATTATTTCATTGTTGACTAATGTGGAAACAAGTCGTGAGAAATGTTGCAGGTTTGAAGGTCACTTTAGGCCCCTAATGCTTGAAGATAATAATTATAATGATGAGTAGTTGATTTATGATAGCCATACTTATATAAATCCTATCCTATCCAAGCCTAGATAGAGGATGTTCGTGATGATACATTCTTTTTTTACTTGATTTTAGTGATTTTGGTGTTTCTCATAAGCACATTTTACATTTTGACTTACATCTCATGGATATTCCCATTTGTCTTTATGTGGCATTTGATATATAGCCTTGTTTTTATTGATAAAAAACAACCAAACGCAGGGAAGGTATTTTAGCATTTATGAGATGAGCATTTGGTTACCTTGGTTAAATTATTACACTTAGAGATTTTTTCATCTCATGCTTAGAATAGTAGAGATTTTTTCATCTCATGCTTAGAATAGTAGAGATTTTTTCATCTCATGCTTAGAATAGAGTAGGATGAATAAGTTCTTTAGCATGAGTATTAGATTAGGTTTTCATTTTTGCATTAGCTTATTTTACATTTTTGTTTTAATTATTTCATTTTTTATTTAGTTTGTTAGTTTTTTTACATTATATGCTGGTTTTATTTTTACAAATCATGGTACTACTTAGACCTTCTGTTGTGAATGTGCAGATTATAGATCGTAAATTCTGGTGTTCTTGTATGCTTTCTTTCAAAATATCAAGCACACGTATCACCGTTGGAGCTAGTTGTTACCCATCAGATGCTACGCAGAATTATCAAAGCAATAAAGATGTTGATGATCTAGATGAAGTTTAATGTATAGCTTGTAAATTGTATCATTGTATAAGTGATCCATGGTTATGTTGTAATGTAATATGTAATTGAGATGTATTATGTTTGTAAAGGGTCAATTATAATTTATAATCAGCTTTGCTATGATGGTTGCATGTGGGGAATGTCTCTTGAGTGTTTTGTTTACCAAATAAGACTTACATCTTTATGATTGTAATTTTTCAAAAAATTTCACTCAAAAAACCTCCAAGTCGAGGACACTTCCTAGGTGCAACTCACCATATTTTTGAACACCTGAGCCCTAAGAGTCAATGTAATGTATAATATCTCATGTATTGAGTCACCATGGACACTTACGTAATGTTAAGTTAGAGTCTAGAGTCTTAGGAATTCCTTTTGCACATGGTTTACAATAATTTAAATGTGTTAGTGGTTAAAAACAAATTAGAAGGTTAGAATTGTATTTTCCTTATCTCTAACTTTGAGTTTAATGTTCTAATTGTTCATTAACTTTATAACTCAAAGTTCCCCTTTTTAATGTGAGACCCTCAACATATTTTTATGCAATCTTACATATCCCCGTGCAATCCACCTAAGATGTCCCATACCCATGTCCCATACCCCATCTTTGAGAGCAATCATCTTTTGACTAAGTTCCATGTTAAGTCCTAGATTCTCTACAACGTTCCCCACCTATTGTGCCAAAGAGGGGTTCCTTTTTACTATTGTAAAATGCCAAGTTGGGGTTATTTTATGTATAAATGTTAGTCTATCGATGACCCAGTTTTCTTGGTCGATCATGGCAAACCCTCTTGGTCCTCATTTCAAGAAGTAGGTCTTGTGGCCTTGTTGACTACACCTTGATGGGTGGTAACTCTCTGTCATGTTGGGCATTTATGCCTTGGGTAGGTATTAGTGCAACTTGGGGTGACTCCATTATGATGTGATTAGGATACATGATTTGCAGAGCCCATAGCCACACTTATGATATTATGCTTTGTAAAGGTGATTGCGCTTGTAAGGGTTGTCATACCCACTTTAGTACACCTCTATCATATCCACTTGAACCTTATTTTGTTGTATTACCCCTCCTCTTGGTCATCTTAGTCAAAGAAATGAAGGATGTCCACCTTAAAAGAACATTTGGAAGGTTGTACCTTACAAAAAAGGACATTGAGGGAAAAATTGTGTTGTTGGCATTACTTGAGGCGTGACATCCTCCTTTGAGGTTCAACGTTCAATCTCGATTGAAGCCTCTTGCTTATTTCTCACTATTTTATGTCTTTTGGCTTAGTTCCCGACCATTTTGAGGGTGATTAAGTTATACGTCATTTTTGTAAGGTGAGGCTAAAAGAGCTAGGGCGCTTAGTATGAATAAAGCACCTCTCCTAATTTGAAACAATTGAATCATGGGATTATCACTATGAAACTCTTATTTCTTTGGGTACACATGAGCTTCTGTGTGTAGCACACCTTCTTCTTGGCTTGTCTTTGAGGGTTTGAAAGACAATGTTGATATTTCAAGGTTTCTTTACAAGCTTTCAAGGTTTATTCAAAGAGAGATAATCTCTTGAGAAGGAAAGATTCTAGAATTTGCACTTTTCTTCTTGTTCCTTTATTGATGTCGGTGAGATCTTGAATCTCTTGTCTTGTCTTGCTTATGCTTCTATGGTAAGAGTATTTAGGGTTTTATTCCATATTGATGTTAGCCTTGGGTAATCCCTCTTGTTTTGGGCCTGGGTATCCTTGTTTATCTTAATTAGGTCAATGGCAATTCAAACCATAGGGTTTCTAGTCTCTGCTTTAGTTCATAAGCATTGACTTACCAATTCTAGAAAGGGACACTGCATATGATTTGTTTGTTGCCCTAGGAATAAGAGTATGGTCTAATTCTCTTATTCTTCTTCAATTATATCTATATTTCTAAAAATACAAAAAAATTATTATATTAAAAAAACACCCAAAAATCATATATATATCAAATAATAGAGTAATAAAAAAAATCATAATGACGAAAAATCCCATACAAATAAAATACCAAAAATCATATATATATATATATATATATATATATGATGATGATGATTAAAGAAACCATATATGACGAAAAATCCCATTAAAGAAAGTGTATTTTTGGTTTTAAACTTGGTTTTGTGGCTAATTTTGCTAGGCTCCTCTTTTTGACTATTTATTGTTGTTACATTAACGTGTTGTGCAAGTGGTTAGTGTATTTTTGGATCTGATATAACAGGTACAATCATTAAAAGACAAGCTTCGGTAGTCATACAAATTAATGACAAGGCCACTTGGGACTTTATTGGGTGGTTAAATTTGGTGTTGTGATTTTTAAAGACTGTTTAGGGCATAATTTAGGTTTGATGTCTAACTATTTTATGATGTGGACCATACATAATTAGAATTAATGATTTGAAATCACTACGAAAAAACTAATACACTATTAAAATAGATTTAAATCTTGAAATAGTTAGACATTACATTTATTATACATCAGATTCACAATTTTTTCAAACTGGGAAAAATGTCAACACCTCTTATTCCAGAGAATCAAGGTATGGCCAAAAATACCTAACCCACTCAATCATTACATAGTCGATACATAAAACTCATCATATAACAAGAATTAAATTTAGATAAAGATAATAATAATCACATCACATTCACACCTAAAAGCAAAGAATAAATGAAATGACTAAAAAGCCCACTATACTACTCAAACAGATCCCATAGGTCCACATCTTAGAATAGCTAGACATCACATTCACACCTGGAGGCAAACATTGAAATGAGTTATTTTTTGATGTAGACATTAAAATGTGTTATATTTGGGGAGAGAAGCGTTGGGATGGATGCAGCACCTCCGGGCTGCACAGCACTCTGTTTTCTGCCTTAAAAAAAAATTAAAATAAAGGTTGAGAAGTTTTCCAAGATCCGGAAAGAGGGTTAACAAATTACAGAGAAATACATTATTTAGACCTAATTCAAGCACATCAGAAATTACACCATCAGGTACCATCCTAAATTCCTTAACAGAATCCCTAAATGTAGGGTTGGTTGTAACGCGATCATTGATTCTGCCCCGTTTTCGGTTTTGAAAACTCAAAACATTGTGCATCGGATTCCTTTGGTCTTGATCTCATTTATCTTCATGCCACTTGGGGCCAAATCGATTTCGGATTCCTCGTTATGAACAGAATTAGTAGTTAAAAAATATGTCAAAAAGATGTGACGGGTGTCATGTTCTACAGCCCCTTTATCATGGGCATTCCATTCCATTGGATAACCATGACATATACCTCGATTTGACGATTTGTTTTAAAGGAACGCAAAACTGAATCTGATATGAGTACTAGTATTAGGTAAACTGGTTTTGGCTGAAAAAGAATAAGCAGTAGGTAAACTGTCTTCCTGTCACATAAAAAAGTTGGCCATAGCGGCGCGGCGCGGAGCAGCATTGATCCCGGCCGAGGCGAGGAAATTTTAATTTATTTTCTTTCGGGGAAATTTTGACATCACCTTGTACACAATTTATTGTACTACACAGGATTTCATGCGTAAAAGTGCACCATCACGCGCAATACAGGAACAATAAACCATAGTTAACTATCATTGTTAAAATTTGACAAAGTAGACTGTTTTTTTATGAGGCGTTATTTATAGCTAAATTATATTATTAAAGTTATCATTGTTAGAATTTGACAAAGCAGAATGTTTTTTTATGAGGCGATATTTATAGCTAAGTTATATTGTTAAAGTTCTAAGTGATTCTGCATTGTTTAACAATGTTTTTTTATGAGGCGTTATTTATAGCTAGATTATATTATTAAAGTTATCATTGTTAGAATTTGACAAAGCAGAATGTTTTTTTATGAGGCAATATTTATAGCTAAGTTATATTGTTAAAGTGCTATGTGATTGATTGTATTGAACCACGGTAGATGAAATGAAATTCATCTAGCTCTCCCAACAGACTACCCTACCAACAAATCACTCTATCTTGACAGAATGTGATTGATTGTATTGAGTTATGTTAGAGGAAAAAATAAATCAAAGTTTTTAAAATCAATACTTAATATTTATAAATTAAGTTTTTTAGTTTTTTATATTGATTTAAATTTGGATAATATTGTTAAGTTTATAGTTTTATAATTTTTTAATAGAGATTGAAGAGAAATTAAATAGACTTATGTAAATTTTAAAGTGTAAAATGTATCTAAATTGATTTAATTTTAATAAATTTTAAAATTTATATAAAATATTAATTTTTTTTAATCAAAATTATGATGATGATAGTTATTGTTTACTTAAATCACTTTTGGTCTATCATACAAAAACTACTTAGTTTGCTTTAGAGTTTTATTAATGAGTTCAAAAGGCTTTGAGAGGAGTGTTCGTAACTAACTATAATTATGATGAGATAGAAGATTAGGCACATTTGTATTGTAACAAACATTTTGAAACTAAGATCTTATGTGGTTGTATGCAAGGCAAACTAAGATGAAGTGTTTTCCATCTTCAACACTCATAGTCTCACAATGATGACAAATCCTTTCAACCCATGGATTTTTAAGAAAGCTCCAACAACAGTTGTTTTACTATGCACTCATGAGAGTTCGTTTGTATTTTAGGTATGTGGATCTTCTTTAGGCTAGTTAAAATAGAGAAATAATTTCGATCTTCAAGATTAGGTTAATGACCTCCTTGTAATGACCACAACTTCTCTTTGAGCTTCCAAGTAATAATATATTTTGTATCATTTATATTTTGCAAAGTGACATTTTCATTAATCCCCCACATCTTTAACCAAAACATAGCATCTTTATGCCAACCTCACTTGACCCTTAGATGGTTCTGACTTGAATTTATAGCAATTTTTGGAAATCTTTTGTCTCCCAACTTATTTAATTATTTCTTGTAAATTAGGTACCTAGTTATTGCTATATTCTCAATGGGGGAAAGATCCACTTCAATGAGGGGAATAGGATATGGTGTATTGATGTTAATTTTAAGATTGTAAGTTATAAAACACTTATGGATTTGCTCAATCCTTATCCAAGATTCTCTAGATAGGTTGTAGCCCCAAACTTCAGACCCATACAGGAGAACGAGAGTGACAAGAGTTTCAAAAATGATTTTTTTTTATCCCACATCACAACGTTTGCTGACTTATAATTGTTTTCAACCAAAATAAGCTTTCCACCTTTTGTTGATCATTCTCTCAATGTTGTAGTTCCAGTCAAGCTTGTGATGGATATCAATCCCAATATATTTGTAGGAAGTCACTTCCTCCAAGTTGCTATTATCATACAAAGAATGAGCATAAAGTGACCTTATTATATTTTATTAACATAACTTTGGTTTTGTCGATATTGGCAATCACGCCCATACCAAAGCATACATCCTTGAGAATTCTTAATTTCTTACCAAGATCATAGGGACATCTTGCAAGAAGAATAATATCGCCATCATAAAGTAGGAGGATGATGACAATTAACACTAATATTGTGTTATTGCAACCTACATCTACTAAACAACCTTCTAACTTATCAATGTATATACCAAAAAGTGTAGGGAAGAGGGGGCAATCTTGCTTAACTCCTATATTACAGATAATAACTTCTGGCCAACTCTCAATGTTCTTAAATTTGGCAGTGACAATACAACCTTATTGCAATGGCTAGGTTGTGTATCAAAGGCTTTCCTAAATTCCACAAACAAACAAAGGAGATTAAGCTAAGCTTTCATAAAGTCCACAAAACAACAAAAGAGGTTGAGCTTATATTGCGACATTCCTTTGCAATGATTAAGGAATGAACTGGTCTAAATTATTTTTAATAGAAAGAAAAAAAATATAACTTGTTATTCATCAAAGGAAAGAATCAAAGTTACAGGATCTTCACATAAAATAGTGTTCAAGCTTAAAATCTATCAACCCAAACTTCTAGTCTTGTCCTACATCTTTCAAAAAGCATGACCATGCAAAGTACTAATTTGTCTTTCAAATTGTTTAGTGTTATACATCCAGTAAGATGAAAACTGAGTAGAGACCCTTACTGAACAAAACTAAAATATAACTACAAATCCTTTGGCAATCATACAATCATCAACAATTTCCTCAAAATGCATAAACCCATCCATATCTCCAACAACCTTCTTTGGGAGGCTATCAGCTAGACAATTGAAATCTCAATAGATATGAATAAACCATTGTTTCAACTCTTGAACTCTGTTGGACCATTGGTCAAGATGTAGAACTTGCATATTTGAACAATCAACAACCCAATCAATCACAACTTTGGAGTCACCTGCAATTTGTAAATTGAATATGCCTCTATTTTTTGTGCAAACCACAGTAACCCCAACATAGCAAGTAGTTATGACTTGGTATTGGTACCAAGGCTAGTGCCCATCCACATATTTCTAATGTGATTGTTTTTAACTTTAAGGTCCATGTCCGCACCACATATACCATCATTCTCAACTCCATCAAAATAACTAATGGAAATAATTATCAAAGAAAGGAACAAACTGCAATTTCACGAATTTGGAATTCTTCTCTTTGTGGTACTCGAAGAGTAAACTAATATATTTTAAGCAGACATAATAGATTGATGGTTTGATATCCTCGAAAATGGATCTATTTCTAGCTTTCCACACCTCCCAAACTACAAACAGTGGAATCTCCTCATATTTGACTTTCTTATGAAGCCAGTTTTGCAAACAATCCTGGGAGTTAGAAGCCTCCCATTCATCCTAGAAATTTAGATGCCTGCTCAATTCAGACAAGATAGATTTGAAAAAGGAGCAATGAATAATAATATCAATATAAGATACAATTTATTCATTTGAATTGCATAAAGGACAAATACCTAGCCTAGTAAATCCACGATTATGTAGGTTATCCCAATTAAGGATCTTATTTTCAAGGAAAAGCCATAGAAAGCATTTTAGTTTTAAAGGTATAATCCATTTCCATGTAAGCTTTGCCCACCATTTGGGACGAGACATCACCATATCTTCAAAAATATAATCATGCTTTCTTATCTGAGGGAATCCCATGTACCCCTTTCCAATCCCAAACTAGTACATCCTCTTTATCATTTAATCTAATGCCAACTTTATTCAATACCATAACAAAGGAATTCCACTCCTCTGCAACATTACCATATAGCCCCAAATCTCTTGCTTAAAGCCAATATGGATGGTAAGTATAAAAAACAACCAACCTTCTAACTTGTGCAACAAATTGAACATTCAACTTATGAAGCTTGGATACCAACAAATCAAACAATTTGTAATTACCTTTAGCACCAATAAAGGGATGAATTCATATGGCCACCTTAATACCACTTCCCATCTTCCCATCTTCCAACTAAGCCACTCACCCAGTTTTGGGTAGGATCTAGATAATCCCCGCCAAATGATTGAAGCATTTGCAAAGGTCTTTTGTGGCTTTCTAATCCATTGAGTTATTTTTTAGATATTTTCCTTTAAGTACTTTACTCCACAAACCTTCACAATAGAGACCTCCCCACAGACTCTTGAGACCTCTCCACAGGCTCTTGAGACTCCAAGTAGAATTGAACCAGTCTAAATTTTTTAGGCCCCATCCTCCTTTCTTTTTAGGCATAGAATTACTTTAACCCAAAAAGCTTAGATGGAACTTTGAAGAAGTGACTTTACCTACCCACAAAAAATGAAAGATGCACTTCCTAATGCCATTAATGACACACTTGATAATCATAACTAATGAAAGTTAATATACAAAAATACTGTCAAAAATAGATTTTACCAATATAAGTCTTCCACCAAAAGACAACTACCTATAAGTTTTTGTAGCAACCAAGTTCCAATCCTCTTAATCGAGAGGGGGTAGTGTATGAAGGTCCCTTGTCCTACAAACAAGAAAGTCTCATACACCCATAAAATAGATTATTATTATTATTATTATTTATAAGTCTTTGTAGCAACCAAGTTCCAATCCTCTTAATCGAGAGAAGGTAGTGTATGAAGGTCCCTTGTCTCACAAACAAGAAAGTCTCCTACACCAAATTTATATCTAGCTTAACGATAACCATAAAATAGATTATTATTATTATTATTATTATTTATATTCGAGTAATATTTTCTCTACAAAGATAATGAAAACTGTATAACTAATGCCTTGCCACATAATAAATCTCGCTTTAAAAACATTGTCAACACAATAAATCTCAAACTCGAACACAAAGATAAGGGGCAATTATATTTCGATGCCAAGAGGGGGTGATGTGGTTACCTCGCCCTTGAGCGCTGGGTTTTTTGGATTGGTGAGTAACACGGCTTCTGGATATGCGAGTGTTCGGCATCTTGCAGGCGATCGGTCATCTTCTATTGGCATCACTCGCTGTTTGTTATCAGCTATAGCCATATACTGAAATCTGTCCCCACACAACACGTCCACGAGAAATTAGAATTTGGGAAACGTTAAAAAGGAAAAATGCAAGAACCTGTGCATGAACTTTACTTGTCCTTGCGCAGCCTAAACACCATGCGTATCTTGACAAGATCGCAATCAGGGAATCCGGTAGGCCTCTCGTAGATGGCATACGCGTAGAAACCTGAACACCCACTGAGTAAAACATACCTGCACCATAATGTTGAAAGCACACATATTTAATCGGATGCGCATATTCATTTCCTTTAACAATGTTACTAAGCCAGGAGCAAATCTTTAAAAAAAAAATCAACGAGATTTCCGACGATTTAGACATTCAATCCCAAGCAAATTTAAACATTCAATAAATCAATAATAATAAACGCAACAGAGACCGTCAATTGAGAAAATCAATTCCCAAATGGAGCTAACCCACCAGACCTAATGGTAAATAATTTTGCTTGCCTTATGTCTATATTCATTGGAATTTGTTGGGTGCCCTGGAATGAAGGGTTCCAGTTTCTAACGAATGATACTTCAACCTGCTCCTTAGTCTCCACCGCCACACTAAATTCGCTTCCCTCAATCCTGCACTCAAAGATTTTTGAAGTCCTTAATTACCATTTTCAAGACCGGGGAGCTTATTCATTCACAATTTTAGTTCAATGATGCAAACTCACAAATCAGATAGCAGTGGACCTCCTGGTTCGCTCCAGTTGAGATCCCAGTACCTGCATTTACATTGGTGTAAGGAAGACATAGATGAGCAACATGACTCCTTTAATTAAGAGAGAATACAGTCGAAATAAGATTTTTTGGGGGATTTGTGGACAATGATGGACATACCCTCTGTGAGAATCCAAATTCAGAGTCTCCATCAGGTTGTCTATGCCGCCATATTCAATTTCAGTTACAGCTCCTTGGGGTTTCGATAATGTGACCTTCACAATACCATTGTCCAGTACTACCTGTACGAAACCGACCAAAATCTCCGCTTCATAATTCAATCAATGAAATGCAAATGTAGATGATCAATGTAATAGACAGAGAACTTGGAGATTACGTGGTCAGTGTAAATACTCAAATTCACATTGCTCGGTTCCATCTTCGCCTACATATCAATGCAGTTAAACTGCAAAAAATCAACATCAGCAAGGAGCGTTAACAATATCTTCAAATCGATATATGACATGAAACATTCCAATCTTGGCTCGATGCAGACTTTAACGGTTTAATAGCTCGGTATTTTCCTGTGGTTTGGGTTTGGATTCTAACTTGGGAGCGCAATATATGTCCAAATCCTTATAGATTAGATTACGTTGCAAAATTTCAACTGCAGAGCTATAACAAATTAAAGCATATGCAAGAATAGCTTTTGAACAAGTATTCTACTTACTTTTAATCCTACCTCCTTGACAAATTCTCCCTGAGTTGAATTAATGGATGGATCCTGTGACTGCTGTGAAGATAATGCAAAGAAAACGATGGAGATAGATGTATTCCAACCCACTCTGCTCTCTACCAAAGAAAGAGGAGCTGTTGCATATATTCCGGAAGTACGGGCATGTTCCATCATCCATCCCTCTTTTCTGATAAGCGAATGCTTACCTCTAACCGACTTTTTGGTCACTTAGTGGAAGGCAACATCATGACTTACATGTTCATGCACCTTGAATGTGCGGCGTGCCTCAATTTAGCGATTGCCAATAAAACTGAAAAAAAGAGTGCCCGAATCCCGATAAACACAAATATCTTGCTAAAAGTATCGAGCATGTCAGTTTATTTAATGCTGCTGTAGATTTATAGAAACTGTTCGTTCTGAAGTAGATTAAGATGCTTGCAACAACTCTGAAGTAGTTTAAGATCCAATGGCCTGCAACAACTCTGCAGAAGCATTAAATGAGCTGCAGCATGTTGGATATTGATCATCCAAATATCTCATCATGCATTGGAATTTGCACTGGAATTTTGATTTGACCAGATACCTTCTCTTCAAGTAGGATAAAAAGATGGTATAGTCTAAAGAGGCCACTTTTTTTCACTGTGTTTTTCCTTTTTTAGTACTTTTTAGGTGAATCCTATTTACATGATTTCTACATAACAAAGATTAAACTAGTATGATTTGGTTGCCGGAATGGTTGATGATAGTGCTGATTCTATTTCTGCACTTAAAAACAATTTGAGTTGCATTAACATTTGAATTCAAAAAAAATAATCGAAAATCCAGCCACAAACCCATCAAATTTGTTTAGAGAAATTGTTATTTTTATAATTTTACAATTTCAGTATTTGACTATCTTAAACTAAATATCCTATTTAAAACTACCAAAATCACTGAATTTGCTATTTAAATACTCCAAATTAAAATTTCCATTTCCATAAAATTGCTCTACCAAATTCCAAATTCCTACGAGTTAGAGGCGTTTTGGTTAGCGCTTATATGGCTCCTTTCCTCTTCGCTTTGAAATATGATGGCAGGCCAGCCACCCTCCCGGCTGCCATGCACATGCTTCGCCCACAGGTTGCAACTTGCATCCATACAAAGCGAGACCAAGTCTCCTTCAAAGGAACTTTTTTTGAATAAACCGTTACTCTGCCTGCGCTTAAAATTGAAGACAAGTGTGAAATGAGCATGATGACCACACTCATTCAATGCCAGTCTCATCTTTTTCTGCCCAAGTTTCATGATTATAATATAGCAGCATAATTAATCTACAAAAGTGAAACTACACTCAATCAACTTCCTCGGCACCACACCACGATGTTCACTCACCTCGCTCTTCCATGGGTGCATTGCAAAAGAAAGGACATTGAGTTGATTGTGGTTTCAATTTTCTAAATTTGTAGGGAAGAGCCCGTGGTAGGGATCATAACTGGTTATACAAGTGGCTAGATTAACTCTCCAATGACAAAATTATAGTATCTCAAGTCATATTATTTAAATAATATTTAATTATCAAAAAAACTTACAAAAGGTGTTTATAAATTATTTGAGCTCACAGTTGAACATTATCTAAGAAACATTATCTAAGAGATCTATCTTACAAAATATCATGTCCTTTACACATCCTAGATAGATCTACCTTACAAAACATTCTATCACTTCCACATCACTTTTCTGACATAAAGATTCCATCAAACTTTAAAATCTTCTACACATTAATCTAGGAGTACAACAATGCCATCTAATCAAACCCAGCGAATGACCTTTGGAGACATATGTACCAAGGAGCAAGGATAGCATGAGCCCACTACTCAGCAACGCCTACACAAGTAAGCCAAAGAAGATGTTCAACTTCACTTGTTGCATTGATCAACAACCCATCTCGATGTATGAAATCTACAATGCATTAACTATCAACCAACCCAATCAAATCATCTAGAAAGCACAAAGATCATCTAGGTGAAAGTCCCAGCCATTGGATCATACTTCAATCGATATTAACACACAATCAAAAATTCAAGACTTCAATCCATGCCAATTCAAATAGGAAATCAAAACCAACATAGCATTCTATAAAACACCATCCATCTTCATAGAACCACCATTTACACTTTTCATATTCCACAATTGCTTGAAGGGATCATCGAGAACAGGCCTCACATAGCACACATAGAGTCTATTGTTCATGTATTCTTCAATTATTTTCCCAATTAGCAGTATCATTCCAAAAACAAGTTTTAGGTCACATTCACATTACATGTGAGGTAACAACAAAGTATAACAAGTTTAATACCTAGGCACATTAACAAACATGTCTACTAGATTTCTACTCTAGTGCATCTTTCAATTCTATTGTTTATATATAATTCATGCAATGTAGCACAAACCCAAACATTCATAGAAGAGTCATTCAAATTCAGAACTATTCATTAACTCTGCTAGAAGCTAAAAGTAAATTCATCAATAGATCAATTGCAACTATCAATCCAACTTAAGAAGGATAAACATGTGCCAAAAATGGATTAATAGGAGTCGTAAACACACTATTATAGGCTTTGAATAAGTCCAGTTTGACAACAGAGGTTAGTAATTTCTGTCTTAATAATATGTAGACCTTCCTGACTCACACCCATAGCATCATGTATTTTCCTACCACTCAATGCAAAATTGTTTTAAGGAAATAGAGTTATATAGAATGGGTCTCAATCTCCCAGCAATTACCTTTGACATACTTTTGCAAATGGAATTAGATATAGGTTTGAAGTTCTCAAAAGTATTAGGTGCATATTTCTTTGGAATCAAAGATAAATGTTAATGTTTATATTCCCTTACACCTTACCTAAGACTCTTTATTCTTCCACCACTCCTCAACTATCCTCAATTTCAATCTCTTTGAGGTTCCCTCAATAAAATTACAAAGTGTGAAATCCCTACACTACCTATCTCTTTAAAATAGAATCCCTTGAGCCAACTAATGCCTAAATGATATCTAAATGATACCACAAAGATATTTTTAGAATATCTTAAACGATATCTAAATTGTGACCCAGTGCTTTTTATCTCCTTTGGCCTATAAACCCTATCACACTTCTCATTAGAAAAGGATTCCACCCTATTCCTTACATCCCTAGAAGCTTCCTCCTCTTCGCAATGAGAGCTCCTTCAAAGAAGGGTCACTAAATTTTAATTCCTCTTTGTTGTAATTTTCACCATTATTTCCTCTTTGTTGTAATTTTCACCATTATTTCCCACTAAGGCCAAATTGGAAAGGAAGGAGCAATTTCAAGTCACGTTCAAGTTTCATGTGAGGCAACAACTACGTATAACAAGTTTAATACCCAAGCAAGTTTAACAAGTTCTATTCATTAACATAGACCCAAACATGTCATAGAAGAGTCATTCAACTTCAGAACTATTCATTAACTATGCTAGAAGCTAAAACTAAAAGCATTAATAGATCAACTACATGTATATTTCCTTTATGCATCCATATTCTTCAATGATTTAATTAGCCTCATGCATCCATGAATCCATATTCTTAGCTTCATATAATAATTACCAAATTATATCAACAAGGTATACTATATTGAATGCCCATGAAAATTGACAAACAAACCTACTAGCTCTATTGTTGAAGGATAAATTCATATTTATATAAACTATACATGATTCTGATAGATAAAGTGTACATGCATCCAATATATAAATTGTATTGGCTTTCAGTGCAATATAGGTTTCTACGGTCATGACAAGAGGGAACCATGCTAACCATACAAGGAGGGTGTGAAGATGAATGACCAGGGGTGCCCAACTATGTCAGACTTCATCAGATGAGGAAATAGAGCACAATGACAATACACGTGCTGAAAACCATAGTGAGGTTGAGGCAGTTGTTGCCACTCCACCATCAACCATACTACAAGGAGTTGGTTCAAGCAAAAAGATCAGTGCTATCAAGTGATGGACAAAATAGCACATGATGAAGGCGATTGATGATGTACAATTCAATGTATATTATATGAGAGGAGTTGCAAAGAAATATGGGATTGCACCTACGTCATTGAATTATTGGCTAAATGGTCTCACTCATAGCAAGAGGAAAGGGTCTGTTACAGTGTTGACTGAATAGGAGGACGAAGAAGTGGTTGTTTGGTGTAAGAATATGGTACAAATGGGCCATGGGTTGGGTTGATACAACTAAAATTGAATGTGGCACAAATCTGCTAGTCAAGGCCAAATCCATTTAGAGATGGATTTCTTGGGAAATCATGGTGGGCAGGTTTCAAGGCTATGCACTAAGAGCTTGTCTTGTAAACAATAGAGGGCCTAGATAGAGATAGAGCTCTAAATTTTCTCCCTTTAGTTGTGTCCAAGTTCTTCGACATTATGTAAAGTGCATATCAGAAGCATTCATATGGTCCATCCTATATATGGAACTGTGATGAAATTGAATTATAAGCATGAAGGAATTGTGGCATGTGGGTAATTTCCAAGAGAGGCACCAGGAATGTGTCAAAAATTGTACCTAAAAGTAGGGAGTGGATTACTATTCTATGTTGCATAAATGCAATCGGTGCATTGATCCTAGGGTTTTATTTGTTCAAGGGAAAGACCCAACTGAAGAACTATATCAAGAATTGTGAGCAAAGAGCATGCTTGGATGCACATACCAATGCATGGATGACTAAATAATTGTTCATGAATTGGATTTTCCATTTTTTCGCATATGTTCCTAGTGGTGTATCTCTTGATAATAGAAACTTGTTGATTTCTTATGGTCATGGCAGCAATATAGCTCTACAAACCGTTAATGAGGCAAACAACATGGGCATTGATTTGTTGACTGACCATCACATACCACTCATAGGTTGTATCCACTTGGCGTGAGTGTGTTTGGTCCATTTAAGTATTTCTTCAAGTTTGAAAGAGCTTCATGGATGGCCAAGAACCTTGGGGCAGAGTTAAAAATGTTTGAATTGGAAGAACTTGCAAGTAATGCTTTTAAAAGGGAACTTTAAGTCTCAAATATCAAGGCTAGATTTAGGTGAACTAGAATATGGCCACTAGATTATGATGCTCTCCTCCATGACATGGCTTGTAGCCAGGATTTCAAAGGTGTAGATGCTACGGAAGATCATTAGGGCCTAAGGGAGTTTTGAGGTAAAAAATAGGCTTCAAAACAAAAAAAATATACCATCAAAATTCACTTTATAAAAAACCAATAGGATTCAAGATGATGAAGTCAACCATGGGGGTAAAATTTGTAAAAAAAAATTAGAGGGAAAAAGAAAAAACTATTTTTTTCTTATTGTGTTTTTGACATGTCTTCTTATCCATGAAACCAAATTTGAAGTTTAGGCACTCGTTGGATGAGAAATGCAAATAAGCATCCAACACATACTCACACTACATCTTTTGAGGTACCCACAACATGGAAACCAAAAAATATGTTTTTTATTACATATGTTTTTCATATTACATTAAATATGTTTTTTATTGAATTTTTTGTTTTCCATGTTGTGGGTGCCTCAAAAGTATGCCATGTTGGTATGTTCTGGATGGAAATTAAATTATGCATCCAATGAGTACTCAAACTTGAAATTTCGGAAATTCGATAAAGAGCTATGTCAAAAATATGATAAGAAAAAGTAGCTTTTAGTTTTACCCTTCAAAATTCAAAACTCTTATTTTATTATTTCCCTTAGGAGGCCCATTTTAAACCTCAAAAATCCCTAATGGCATATGTTGTGGACAACATCTTATCCCTCTCTGGAGGGCAGTGCCAACCATTGGGTGATGCGGATGAACATGTCAATGAAACTCAATACAATGGTCACATCAATCCTACCCATGTTGATGATGAAGTAATTGAAGAAAGCATTGAAGGAGTTGGGACACACCAAACACATACAGAATGTGCAAAGCATATTTAAACTGACTTTGTTTTACCTAATACAGTTGAAGGTTGTCAACACAACAAAGCAACGAAGAGTAGTTGACATTGTAAAGCTAGGCACCACAACTCGAGTGGTTAGCAAAAGCAATGATGAATATTAATAGACACATTGTTACTAGCACCAATGAAGAAATCCTTGGCATGCCTTTGCTACCAGCACATGTGAACAATGAAGTTGTCCACTATTGTGTGGATGTAGGTGGTGTAAAAGAAGATACTGTAGGGAATGAATAACCAAGTGAAGACATTGATAACAAAGAACAACTCAACTAATCCTCAAGACCATCTAGGTACCACACCATTACTTGGAAAATTCCTAAGGTTTCCAATGGAGAGAGTGAGTGGAAAGGCAAGGGTAGGACCAATATATTTTCTTCGATTAGGAAGAAGTTCACAGTTAATTAAATCATATGAGTACATCACATGTTGGCATATATTGAACAAAAGAAAAAGGAGGTGCATGAAATGAGAAAGAAAAATAAGGAAATTGCAAAGGACGAGAGGGAAGCAAAGATTGTTCAAGTAGAACAACAAAAGAAGGAAAGGCTAAAAAGAGAGTAATAAAGGAAAGACAATGAATACCATAAACAATTAGCTAGGCATGAAAACTAACAAAGAAATGTCCGATGAAGAAAACAAAAGGACTATGGGAGTATGGAGGAGGTGGACATAAGTCATAGAATTGTGGACGCGAATGAGTTGGGGAGGATGGTGTCATTCAATCAAATTGCAGAGAATACACATTTCTTTGAAGAGCTTATAAACATCTAGGTCCCTAGTATCATCCACTTGGTCCACATCCCCTCTTTATTCCATCCAGTGCAGGGGAAAACCCAAGATGGGGTTTTCCAACACCTCTAAACAATCCAAGGGTATTGGAAACAAGTCAGAGAAATGGGTTTTCAATTCCTCCTTGGTTGCAAGCAACAACATGGCATCAAGCAATTGCAGGGAACTCAACACAATCTGATAAAGCAAATGTAGAAACCTCAAACAATTGGGATCAAGAAAATGTAGGAGGCTCAACCAGCTTGGGTAATTAAGAAACTCAGCCTCTTGGAGCATAAGGATGAAAGAATTTTATGCCTAACCACATACATTGTGGGTTTTGCTAGATAGGAATTTTATGGATGATGATGTATTTAGTTCCATGGTGTAAAAGCGAATAATATATGCTTGAAGTTATATATAGTAGCGTAAGCTAAAAGGTAATGATATGTGACAACATAAGTTAGTTTGAATCCTCTTTTGTTATGAACCACCTATCCATATTCATGGAGGAAACATTCATTTTTTGAGAAAACCGCTAGTGGTTTACTACTCCTTGAACTGTGGATCCAAGAGACTATTTTGAGAATGGTGGATGTGGATCTACCCTAGACTATAGAGGTATTAACCCCTCATTTATAGATCTAGGGTTTGACACTTCATTTGAAATATTGATCACTTTGGAGGATGAGTTGTATGATCCCTTGAAGTGGATTCCCTAGCCCATTCCATTCTTTTGGGGGTAAAGAAAACTATTGAATGGTATGCATCTCACCTATAGAAACATAATTTCCCATGAGACATTCATCCACCCAATTAGTCAAGCTAAAAATGTTTCTACATGTTGTCCCACGCTTTATAGAATAAGTATGGTTGAATATCTTTTTTTCTTCTCCACTAATACAACCAACTATTTTATACAATTTTGTACTTCTAGTGTTCTCTACACATTAGCCAACTAATCAGTTTCAACACTTAATCTATCAATATCATTGGAAGCAAAACTACTACAATTAAACACCATTCACTTAAACTCGAGGGTACAATGCCAAAGATAGTGGCGAGAAATGGAACATAAATACTAGAAAGTAAAGTCCAAATGAAACTGACATTGCCACCAATATCCAAGGATTAGTCCAAGGTGACATGATGAGAAAAATATTAACCTCGGATAGAGCATTCAACAAGTTGAACATTTCAATGGCTACCAATGCGGAAAGGAAAAGGGAAAGGGAAGTAATTCTTTGGAAGCAATTTCTAGAATTGTTCTAGGTTTGCTTAACTAGATGATTCATTGCATAAGAAGAAAATGGATTACTTAAAGGGTGGCATTTTAGACATATGCATCCTATTTCTTTTGGTTGTAATGGATGAATTAAAGGGTAACTTCATCCCAACCAATTAATAATCAAGCCAACACAGACACCACCAACATCATTAGGAAAGGGGAAAAAATCAAAATCCATAGCATACCAAGATCTATAATCTCAAAGGTTTAAAAATATTAATGCCAATTTTCATCCATAACTAGTGTACATCTCATGCACTGAAAGAAATCAACACAGTGTTACTGTTTTTTTTACCCAAACAATTCACAATCAAGACATCATAGGCAATACACATATCTTATGTACATCTTAGGCACATAATAAAATTAGGGGATAGTCATTGACTTTTAAACCCAACCAATTCACCATCATGACACCATATAAAAACTACCAGATAAACATTGATTTTTAAGCGCATGCAATCCATAATCAGGTCAACACATACACTTCCAATCTCAAAGGGCAATGGAAAAATTTAAAATCCGTAGCAAGGAAATACCTATATAAAATCGGACTCTTTAAGTCTTCATCATAGATAGAAAATATTAAAAAAATATTTCAAACCAAAATAGGGTTGAAATCCATCCCAATCCAATGTGTCAAAGGCATTCTCTTAGTCTCATTTAGGGGGTGGGGGGGGGGAACCAATTTCCATGCAATTTAAGATACCAACATAATCGAGCGAGCAACATATTATTTGAGAAGCAATGCCAAGGCNTTAGTTGAAACCACGAGTTTATTATCTCATATGTAATAAGTTACCAAATCAAAATCCATAGCAAACCAAGATTTATAATCTCAAAAGTTTAAAAATATTAATGCCAATTTTCATCCATACGTAGTGTACATCCTAGGCACTGAAAGCAACCAATGGATTCTTACATATTTTTTAGCCCAAACAATTCACAATAAATCTAGCTAGACAATGCACATATCTTGTGTTCATCCTAGGAACAGATTGAAATCTAGGGATAGTCATTGAATTTTAATCCCAACCAATTCACCATCAGGACAACAGATAAAAACTGCTAGATAAACATTGATTTTTAAGCCCTAGTAATCCAGAATCAGGCCAACACATACACTTCCAATCTCAATCGGCAATGGAAAAATTCAAAATCCATAGCAATCTATTACATATATAAAACTAGACCATATAAGTCTTCATCATAGTTAGAAAATATTGACAAAATATTTCAAACCAAAGAAGGGTTGAATTCATCCCAAGCTAATGGGTCAAAGGCATTCTCTTAGTCCCATTGCGGAGAAAACAAAAGAAACTAATTTCCATGCAAATTTAAGAGACCAATGGAATCAAACAAGCTAAATATTAATTGAGAAACAACAACAAGCCAAGTTGGCAAAAGTAATTAACATATGTCTTTGCTACTTGTAGAAAATCATCCAACTAGATTACACTAGTGACAATTTGAATTCCATTTTGAAACAATGGGTTGAAGGCATTCATCTAAGAAAACCACCAGACTTACCATTCCTAGACCAAAAAAACACAAATATTTTAGGGAACGCTTGGCGGGATAGGCTAAGTACATGCCTATAATTGAGTGAAATAAAACAACATAACAATAAACACAAATAACCACCAAATGTTTTTGTTTCCAAGCTAGGTGAATCCATGGTGTAAATTCCTAGTTTGGTAAACCATGTAAACCACACCGAAGCACAACCCTTACACAAAGACCATAATTAACATTGAATATTGCATGCATTAAACACTAAACATTGCTAGTTTTTATCCCAAACCCAATAAAAAAACACTACCTCATTGCATGCTTTCCAAAGACGCAAAATAACTCATCACAAAAGAAAAATAAATGCAACTAGTAGGAACTATGAAACAACCACATATTAGTGTGCCATAGCGTGGCCCACATTCTTATCAACACATAAAAGGGAATTACTAAAACTATCCATTTCCATTCCACCATTAACACCCTCGCCAAAGGTAGAACCCCACTATTAGTGATCGTCTTAGAGAGAAGACTGATGACTCCAAACAAGAATCTACACAATGTCATTCACCTTAAAAAGAACCAACATCATTTCCATGCAAGAAAACCCCCATTCTAATCAACCATTCCAAAAAAATACAAGGGAAAATGCAAGCAAGAGTCCACACAACAACACACAGAGGGAAAACAAGCACAAGATTGAATGCAAGTAAGAGGGAAACAACCAAAGGAGAAGATGAATCTCTCCAAAATCACCAAGATTCACACATTGAACCAATATGATTGAGAGTTGTAACATTAAATAGGATCACCAAAACCTAATAACCACTTAATTGTTAACCATTAAAACATCTAATTCCATCATTTATATATATATTTAAATCCACAATTAAAATTCATCGTAGAGAAGTCTCGGAACTTGAAACCCTAGTTCAAAAAATGAGTATTCTTTAATATTCACAGTAAACCCATCAATAAATTTGTAGTAAACATGAATATGTTAACAATATTTCTTTTTTACAAACCATCAATAGTCATAGAGTGAACAAACTTAAAGCAACCGACAAAATGAACAAACAAGAAAAATAAAATCCCACAACAACGTTCTCGACATCTAAATGGTGTGTTGAAAAACACAAGAAGATGAAGTCGGTAGGAACAGTGTCCTACCATAAGCTTCCTCCAACAATGTGACCTCCATCAAACAATTGAGCAAATAACACCTCTACTCCAACTAGCAACCAACAACTTGCAAACAACACCAAAATGACATCAATGAGGTGCAATAACAATTCTCCTAAAAACATTCTTACTAAGTAGAGGCAGAGGAGGGTTTTCACCTCCATAGGTTTGTCCTGCTCCCTACCATCCTTAACAAATCATCCATTGGCGTTCACCTACCACCAAAGTGTTGAACGAGCACAAAAAACCCAACTAGGATGCTCACTCAACTAACAAAGATACACACAAATAAACCATAGCATGAACACATAAATGAAACTAGGTGTATGACCATAATCCAAAATGAGGACAAGGAAAAGGTTAAGTACGTGCATGCACAGGTGCGAGGGTGCACCACAACCAGGGGGTGTGGGGGTGGATTCTCACCCATTGGCCCCACTCAGAATTACATGGGGATGAGAGAAGGCTTGATGAGGCATCATAAATTCCTGCTTGGTTGCTCACCTACACAAGACGTGGCAACGTCTAGGGCGACGATGTCATACACCATATAGATATTTCCATGTGGATTTAATGACGTGATAAGGGAAGGCGGACCACTATTGGCATCCCTCCCCTATGTTATTGTATATTTAAAACAATAATGATGAAAATAGTATTAACTAGTATAGGGCCATCTCCATCGAGAAAGATCTATGTTTGTTTTATTAGTGTAATTTTTTTTTTAAAGTTATTATTATCATTATTAAGATCAATTATTTTTTATTTTTCACTCTATAATATTTTTTTATTAATAAACATCTAATACATTTTTTTACATCTAATGCCTGGTTATACAACCATACTCAACACAATACCTTCTTTCTCTAATATCTAAATCTATATAGCATAGCAACATGGGCTCAAACAACACGATGCCCTCTTACTATATATAATTCCATGCCTATATTATAACAACTTTCCTTTTTAGACATCTAATATATTTGAGACTTATGCTTTTCAAAATTTCAACTTTATGACCACTATTATGTTGTTATGGTATGTATATACTTCACATCTTATGATTTTATTTGTTGTTATGGTATGTATATACTTCGCATATTCTGATTTTATTATGTTGAGAGTTACTCTTGAAGCACTAGATACAAAGACATCCTCTTAGAATTGTGAGACCTGTAGTATTTTATTAGAGACGAAGTTAAATTGTGAGAAAAATTTAAAGACAAAAGAAAATGACAATAATAATAGAACACAAGATTTACACGGAAACCTTTCTATACATAGGTAAAACCATAGGGAAAAGGCAACTTCAATCTTTTATTATTACTCAACAAAAAACTTATAATGCCTTCTTCTATCTGTCTTGTCTTACAATGCCAGGGGGGTCACTCCCCTTTTATACAATGATATGAGGTTCCTAGAAGGAACCAAATACACTCGAAGGGTCTATAAATTTTCTCCTTGAGGGATCCAAACCCAAACCCCTGAAGAGCAAGGCCCCTTAAGAACTCTACAACAATAAATTGGATATCTTGATATTAACTTAATATTCTAACATTATCCCACTTGAAGTCAATATACAAGAAGTTCCTTGTCAATGTTTTCTGCCCATGTGCCATTTGCCCAATGTTGCCTTCAACACATTTTCAACAAGGCATGAGATGTTTTGCACCATTGAAACTTCTTTGTCCTAACTAGATTCACAAGCATATCTGCATTGTTATTATGAGTATCAAAATTTCTCCAACAATATTCTACTTTCTTCCACCACTTTCCTTATGAAATGGTACTTAATATCAATATGCTTCATGCTATCATGAAATGTTGGTTTTTTCACTACGTGAATAGCAATTTGATTGTCACAGTGCAAAGAGATCTTCCCATGTAACATCTTGAATTCATCCATTAGTTTCTCTAGTCACATTGCCTCTTTATTGGTATTAGTTGTTTCCAAATATCCTGCTTCAATGGCTGATAATGCCACCACTAGCTGCAACTTAGGTTTCTAGCTTACAATTCCATCAACAAGAGTGAATGTATATCATGTAGTAGAATTTCATCTATTTCTATCTTCACCAAAATCATAATCCGCAAAACTTATGTTGATATATAGAAAACAATAGCATTTTAAGTGCCACTTAAATATTTGAGTATCCACTTCACAACATTCCAATGCTCCTTACCAAGATTCACCATGAACCGACTAACAACTCCCACTACTTGAGCAATATCTAATATGGCGCTCACCATGGTGACCACGAGGATCCCTACTGCTGATGAATATAGTACATGGCACATGCTTGTATTCTCTACTTCTATTCTAGTAATTTGTTCAGAAGACAACTTGAAGAGCACAAGAAGTGGGGTGCCCATGGAAGCACCCAATATGACACTCATTCCCACTCAACACATACGAATCGCTTGTGATTCTAGTTGAGAAATATACAACAAGAATAATGGAGATCTAGATATTGGTTTCATCTCCTAACATAACTTCATGGATCATTGTAGGCTAAATGATTGTACCTCTAAGCACTTCAAAACGGGAATATATACCTTGTTTTTTGTGGTTATAATATATTATTTATGTTTACATATGACAACATTGTCATGAATAGATTGGTGATCTTCTAGATTAATAGATTGTAATGATATAAATTCCTTCATGATTTATTTTATAAACCTAGAGATAAGGTATATTATTGGGCATGTTTTACTTAAACACAACACCACTCTAACTTAAATTTTTTAGAGATGTTATACCCAGTCATAATTAACACATTAGTCAAAGCACTATAAAGCCCTTGGGAAATATTCCTTTTGGGATGGTAGGAACATGATGAAGATGATGATCATGATGAAGATGAAGATGATTATGAAGTAGGCGATGATGAAGAAGATGATGATGTTGACGACGACGACGACGACGATGATGATGGTGATGATGATGGTGATGATGATGACGATGAAGATGACGATGATGATGATGATGAAGATGATGATGATCATGGTGATGTTGATGATGATAATGATCATTGATGATCATGGTGATGTTGATGATGATCATGATGAAGATGATGATGATGATGAAGTTGACGATGACGATGACGATGAAGATGACGATGAAGTCGACGATGATGACGACGATGAAGATGATGATGATGAAGATGATGATGAAGATGATGATGAAGATGAAGATGAAGATGATGATGATGTCGACGATGATGATTATGATGATGATGATGATGATGTTGTTGTTGATGATGATGATGATGATGTTGATGATGATGATGATGGTGATGGTGATGATGATGAAGATGACGATGATGAAGATGACGACGATGATGATGATGATGATGAAGACGACGACGACGATGATGATCACGATGAAGATGATAATGACAATGTCGATGATGATGACGACAATGAAGATTATGACACTGATGGTGCTGACGATGATGATGATGATGATGATAGAGATTATGATGTTGATGATGATGACGATAATGTTGATGATGAAGATGAATATGAGGATCATGATGTTGTTGTTGATGATGATGACGGTCATGATGACGATGACGATGAAGATGATGATGATGAAGATGATGATGATTATGATGATGACTACGATGCTGATGATCATGATCATGATGAAGATGAGGATGATTATTAAGTCGACAATGATGACAATTATGAAGAAGAAGAAGATGATGATGATGATGATGACAAATAGTTGTTGAATTTCAGACGAATCGTTGTAGGATTTTCAACGTGAAGTTTGTCGAATTTCAGATGAACTGTCGTCGAATTTTAGACGACAAGGTTGTCGAATTTCAAACGAACATGTTCGTTGCAAAACCTAGGAGGCGTAAATTTGAAAATTCAACGACTTTGCAAGATGGAAAAAAAATCGAAACGTACAGTACTTTTCATCATTACAATCCAACACAATTGTACTTTACGTCGGATGTCGTTGGATTCTGGGTTCAAATGTTGTTGTTTTAACTTGGAAACCAATAATGAGAGTCCAAATAAACAACCATGTGATCAACATCACGATAGGAAGCTTCTGTCAAAAACCCTATCACTGCATGATATTCAAGGATATTATTGGTAGCAGGACCTAAGCAAATTCCCCCTAAACTAACTAAGTCATGGGCTTGGGAATAGAGTACCCAGGATGCTGAAGCAAGATTCAGGGTATGGCGGCTGGTGCCATCCACAAAACCATAGTAATGAGTCATCTGCAGATTGAAAACATAACATGAAATAAACAGTGACAAACAAGATTCCAAAGCCACACCAAAATAATCAAACCACACCAAAAGTAAAATATACACAAATGTACAAGGTACCGATGCAAAATTTCATAGGCATAGTACCTTTTCAGGTAAATCCCATTGTGAGGCTTCCCGAAAGGTATTTCATCATAATCCACTAATTCATAGGCCCATATCTCTAAGACTTTACTTACAACATAGGGACTGTACCACATCAATTCAAGTTTCCATTTCCCTAATTTTTCATGTTTATGATTATATGTCAGAACGAGACCTCCTTCATTAAAGACACGAGGTTGAACTAAATTATCATACCAAGCCTTGATACGTTTTTTATGCGACTCATTGGCCAAAGCAGTATCTCATTGTGTTTCGTCAAGGTTTGTGAGATACAAGAGACGTTCTTCCTCGACCGAGGTATTAGGAAAAAGTTTGAAATCTAGTTTCAAGGATGGAGTTTCATATTCAATAGGTAAAACAACTTCCAGTCCATAAAATAATTGAAAAGGAATGAAATCGGTTGTTGTTTTTACATAGGTTTTGTAGGCCCATAGTGTTGAGAACAGATTTAAGTGCTAGTTTGATTTGTGTTGCCCTACCATCTTGCAAAGCATAGTATTTATAAATTTTTTAATGGCTTTGAATTGGCCATTAGCTTGTGGATAGTAGGGAGTTGAGTTGTCAGGATGAAAACCCAACTTGGTGCTCAGCTTGATCATCATCTGATTACATAAATGAGATCTATGATATGTAATTATGGATTGAGGAACCCCAAACCTGACTATGACATGATTAAAAATAAAGAGGGAAAATGTTTTACAATCCTTTACATATGTAGGCATTTCCTCAACCCATTTCGTAAAATAATCCATAGCTACAATGATGTAACCATGCCCCCCGACTGAGGTATCCTTACAATGCATAAAATCGATCATCGCGAGATAGATTGGGATGAAATCACTGAGTTTGGAGATATATGATTAGATATCCATGCCATGGGTCAATCATGATAATAAGGAACAAAAATGCATCGGGGAATAAGTCATTGGGCTCAGTTTCCATCATAGAACGGGGAAGATCACACATTAGATCTGCAAAAACTAATGAATTCTTGGAAACAGTTTTGATGAACTCAAGGTCAAACTCTTGTAGGATAACAATCCAACAAGAATACCCCCCCCCCTAATACCTGATGAGTCAAGATGTAATACATGGGTTTTAGGTCTGCGAGAACAATGGTTGTGCGAAGTAGGATGTAGTGACGAAAACGTTGCATGGCAATGATCGTATCCAAAACCAACTTCTCCACATGTGAGTATCGAGTTTCAAAGTCCAATAGACTCTTACTGAGATAATAAATCACATGCTCTTGACCATTTGTATCTGCTTGCACTAAGACAATACAAATATTAGTTGTGGAGGCGATGAGATATAGAAAGTCTTTCGAGTAATTGGGGGGGTTGAAACACATGTGAGTGTGTGACGTCATGTTTCAAACTATCAAAATCTTGTTGAGCCAGAGAGTCCCATATAAATGGAGTTTTATTTTCAACAAACACATGTATCCATGTGTATTTTCTATGAAATTGCACACAAAATGACGCAAAAAGTTTTCCTTCCCTTGAAAACTTTGAAGTTCTGTAATATTGGTTGGAGAGGGTGAGGCCATGATGGCAGCAGTTTTCAAAGAATTGATACAAATACCATCCCTGGAAACAAAAAATCCAAGTAGACGTCCAGTATCTACACAAAAAATGCATTTATGTGGATTGGGACGAATATGATAATGCCAAAATCTAAGGAAAATGGCCCTAAGATGCCCTAAATGATCCTCTCACCGTTGTGAATGGGCAGGTAGGTCATCCAGGTAGGGTTCCACTATATGCTTGATATCGTGGAAGGCGTAGGACATGGCTCATTGGAACGTAGCTCCAACGTTTTTCAATCCAAAAGGCAATTTACGGTAGGCAAAGGTTCCCCATGGGAAAATGAATGTCATCTTATGTTGATCAATAGGTAGTATCTCAATCCGATTATAAACGGAAAATCCATCCATAAAGAGAAAATGACACTTCTAGCATAATTGTCGATGATCTGATTGATGTAGGGAGTAGGGTAATTGTCTTTTGGACAAGCCTTATTTAAATACCTAAAATCGATACAAACCCTCATATTTCCATGTTTATTAATGATAGGAACAATATTAGATACCCATTTTGTCGATGGCATGAGATAAATGAAACCATCCTTCAAAAGCTTTTCGACTTCAGCTTTAATCGTTGCAGCTTTCTTAGGGTGGACTTGACGGAGTTCCTTCCTAATAGGTTTTGCAGCTGGGTAAGTCTTGATCTCACAGACAACGATTCATGGGTCAATCCCAAGCATTTCCTCGTAACTCCAAGAAAAACATCTTGAAATTATTTGAAAAGGATTGATAAATTTCAATTTCTGTTGTTGAACAATTCTGGCCTACATGGACATGTTCAATAGTTCTGGGTTTTACCGATATGTCGATGGGGATGGTATGAGTAATGTTACACAGATTCCCTTCATAATAAACACCTTGCAACAGTACAGGTGACTGAGGATGTTTGACAATATCGGAACTAATGAGAGATACAAAATCGGATTCTACCAAATTAACATTAGGAAGGTAAGAGGATTTGTGATGATGATCTTCCCATAAATATTCATCCAAACTCATAATATCCATAATGGACTCATCAGACGGGAATGTCTGTAAGAGATAGTCAAGAGTAAAGAGAGGGGAATCTATCCAATAAGGCATATGGTAAGGATCTGATGATACTAAATGATGGTCATCGATGTATGCATTAGAAGCAGTTTGAATGACATGATATAGGGCTTTGGGAGGACTTAAAGAAGGTGTTTCAACAATTACTTTTCCTTTTGACATGTCACTAGAAGTGGATGATATCATGTTCACCATAGCAATTTGAGTGCTAGGAGGGGAAGAAGTAGATGGGAAGACTCCCATAAGGGTCGATTCTTTTAAAAGTCCGACTCCTACAGATTGATAAGTAGGGGGCGACTTCCCCAACAAAGGAACATTATTTGTTGCTGTGGAAGTGATATATGCAGAGCAATAATAAAGTTGATCGATGGTGACAATATTTCCTTGGTGAGGAAACTGGAGAACATGAAACACCAATGAGGAAACTTCCATCATGGCGTAAAACCAATTCCTCCCTAGTAAAAGGTTGTAATCCAATGAAGCTTCAACCACTTCTACCTAACTAGAAACGATCTTACCCCCCAGTTCAATTGCGAAAAGCCGGTAACAAGACATAGGGCTGGAAACCTAGTATGTCAAAATATTTCAATGTAGTTGGTGAACGGTTGACCTCAAGAGAACCAATGGCTCTCTAACAATACATAGATAACACCGAGGTGGAGGCTCCTTCATCCAATAGAGTATGATGAACCTTCCTACCCATCACCTTGGTCGTGATTTGAAATGCGAGTTGGTGAGATAGTCTCGGTTTAAAATTCTCCACATTAATGGTAATTGTATTAGAATTCTCCAGATCTAGGCCCCTTAGAGCCGACAACAAGTTTTTACGTTGTATGGAGAAGTTTGGAGTACTTCCATAGTGGACATAGCACAAGGTTCCTGAGATAAATATTCAATGATATTATAGAATTAAGAAGCTTGAGCACTAGGATTAAACACTGATTTCTGGATCGTACTCTTAGGAAGACGTAAAATTGTGTCAAGGATAGGTTTTTCAATGGTAAGAGGGCCAGCAAAAGGAGGTGGAGAAGAAGGATAGTAGAAGGACTCTTATCAGAAGAAGTACCTTCATCCCTTTTCTCTGGAGGTTTATCATATGTATGAGTTAGCGTAGCTAGTCCAATGGTTTCGATAGACATCATCTTGATTCTTCCATAGAGGAAGAGGCACCATGCAAATATGTATGATCAATCAATTTCTGTTGAGACGGGAAAGGGTTAATTGGAAATGTCGGTGTAGGATTATTTTTAATTTTTTTTAATATCTTCATGTCTAGTACATTCTTTAGTGTAGTGATCGTTTCCACACAAAAGATTGGGATACTTAGCTTTCCTTTTTCCTTTTTACTCATTCTTTGGAGCTGTAGTATTTGGAGTCTCTTTTTGGTTTCCAGATTTTTTGGAATTTCCTCTACATTTATTTTTATTACCGGGTGATTACGAGGATTGTACTGCATTCACTTTGGTGGAAATAGTAGGAGTTGATGAGGTATCAGGAGAAGAAATCTGCTGCTTGGCATGTTTCGTTGCATATGGGGGTTGGATTGTACCTACGACACCATCCACAAGAGGTCAAATTGACAGGTCAAATTGGTCTAAAAAAGAAACCTCTAGCTAATCAAACAAAACAAGCATTACTTAAACTAAGGAAACACGCAAAAGTTGTGACACGAGTGGATTGAAGGTCTGGATCCTCACATGATTGTCAGATCATCCAAACTTGCTTTATATCGTAGGGTCTAACAATAGAGCATGACAAGGAGGATTAGGACCATACCCTTCTCTGAATAGTCGACTACCTAGATGGTACATGCATAGTAATTCCCCTGATTGTTGTTCTTGGTGTATTGTGATGATAATATGATCAAAGGGATTTTATTAGTTGGTGTTAGGATCACTAAAAGTGTCTCATGATATACACAAGGTACGTGGGAGCTCAAATCTATAGTAGTGTTGTCTAATGCACAACTATTCGAAAGGGTCCTTCCAATATACTATTGAGTACATGAAGTAACTTTCTATATACATCAAGGGTACGTGAAAGGCCGTTCGATATATGAACAAGTATGTGGAAGAACCACACGATCCCCGGGATGCAGTGCAAGCAATAAATGACAACTCCTATGTTTAAAGGCACCGGAACATGTCTCTAACCTATCACACCTTACGCAAGATTTTAACTTAGACTGGTACTTTATTTTATCTTGTATGTTTAAGTGGATACATGAGGTGAAAAATTGAAATATAAAACCATGCAAGTATGAAAGTGCACATTTTTCACTTTAACTTTTGAGTATGCCCTACCTAAAGGAAGGATATAGGTTCAGCTATTTTCCTTTCAAAACACAAACAAATCCCAAGAAAACGATATTGAACTATTTCTTTCATTCCTATTACAAACAAACAAAGTTTTCTAATGAAATTTTGAAAAGAAAATGAGATCTCTTTAAAAGAAAAGATGTTACTACTTTGTCACACAATTTTTTTTAATGCTTCAACTATAAGAAAGAGTAACTTATAAAAACAATTTTTTTTGTTCTTTTGTTATAATGAGAAGAAGAAACACACAATGAACACCTGGAAGTTTATTAGACTAATCAAGAGTCCTTTCTACACTAAAAATTTATGATTTTTTTCTCAATTTTTTGCAATAAAAAGCATATAAGAAATCTTTTACAATTTATGAAGAAAACAAAAGAAAGAAATATTTTCCTTTATGTTGAATACAACAACTAATAAAGATCTAAAACAAATGAATTCCTTCCAAAGTACTAAATTTCATATCAAAGGCAAAATAAAAATCCTTAAAATACAAATCAATCATCATTCTTGAAGATAGAATCAAATCAAGAACACAAAGCTTTCCGGATTTCGATCAACGACGATAACTATCAGAAACAAACCCAGAAACTCAAACTTATATTCAAAATTCAAAAATCAAAATAGGGCTCATAGACATACCTGAAACCACGCTTTGATAGACCAATACATGGCATTGGTAGACTGACACCCCTCCTTGCAAACAGGTACAGAGCAGTCGCACCGATCTTTGTCCACAAAAAATTGGCAGTGACACAGCGGGTCGCCTTAATGAAAGGTGTGATGACCGCACTTTTTACTAAACCTAGGTGTAGTGGTCCGAATATATTTTGAAAACGCAAAAAGGGAGAAACAAGAAATGTGTTAGAGCCTGAATAATGAATCCAAATGGCCAATAAAGAGAAGAGCATGAATAATCAGAGGCAAATAAAGGAAAATATACCAATTTCAAAGTAAATCTCTCAAATTAACAAGTAGATCTATGAATTGAAATTGAAAAATGAAGATTCAACTTACTACAAGACCAAGAATTCGATCTCCCCAATGGAGTCACCACTTTTGTTAATGGAAATACTTAGCTAATGCGGGCATTAAAGGGCGTTTCCCTAGTTTGAATAATTCAAATCTAGAACAAAACACCTACAAAACAAAGAATATTTCCCTAGAATTAACTAGACTACCTGAATTGACTGCTCTCGTACCTTTTTGACAGGTTGTGAAGGTTTGAACCTTGTTGTGCTTGAGCTACATGTGGAGATCATGCAATAGACACAAAAGAAACAAACCAAATGAGAGTAACTATATAATATGCAATTCTATGTAAATGACCAAGGAAATAAACAATAAACATAGCATAAGACTAAGATACATAGTTTTTATGGGAAAGAAACTATGTTTGCATTAAAAAATAATGACGGATAGATCACAACCAAGCCTTGGTGTTGGGAGCTCTTCTTAATGGGGTCTTTCCTTAAGCTTCAGCTTGCCTCCTAATCACTCAAGAAAGTCTAAGATAATTGGGACATAGTTTATATGCTATCACACAATCTTCCTCCCCTTTCCCATGAGGGGTGAGCCACTATTTAAATTCCTCAAAGGATAGAGTGGGTTGAGGATTCCAAGGAGGAGGTGGAGGGATTATCCCTAGGATATGAGAATTCGAGTTCCACCTGTCCTGATTCTTAGGGATCAGTTTCCACAAAGGAAAGTTTCAAGAAATCTGTCGAAACTTCTCTTTTTTCCTTCATAAGTCAAGCACTGCATTTTTTATGAGGAAGATAGGTGGTGCTAGGGGAGCATCGCCTTTTGCAAAAAGGTAGCAGGTGGTGGCACCACTCCTTGCCAATGGACAAGGTGTGTTGCTGAGGTGGGTACCGCTTGTTGCACGAGGGAAAAGTGTGGTGGTGGCTCAGAGTAAGAAATTACTCTTTCACTCTCATTTTTTACTTCAGTCTTTGAATAATTTTAGGAAATCAATGAAATACATATCTCATAACATAATGGTGACGAGAATTAGGTGTAATATGATGTATTTACCTATTTAGCCATTTTGCAGTTTTTACTCTCTAATTGAGTCATTATGTTATGTCATTTCTTTGTAATGTTGAATTTTGTTTTCATACTTAAAATATGATGACCCTTTATGTGTTAAGCATGTTCATGAATACAAGATCTTTGTAAGAACCTACAAACCTTTATTTCAAGCAACCTTATTTGTCATTCATGTGTGATATTTTTCATGTTATAATAAGAAATGTCACCATTCCCATTCATTTATTTTCATCCCTCTTGGTATCTTTATTGACTCCATTTTCCAAAGCTAGATAGGCACTAGTATTTATTCTCCATCACATTTATTTCCCATGCTACAATTGTAGAACACATCGGGATACTAAGAGGGGGAGGAGGGGGGTGAATCAATATATACTGCAAATTTGCTATTCCACTTATTTCTTATTTAGCTCATCAAATGAATTGTAAGAACATATGCATCAATACACCATTAATAAGAGAGTACTCTAAAAGAAAAAACTTAATATATAGTATTGATAAAATCCATATGAAGGATTACATTAGGTTGAGGATACTTCAATATCCAATTATCACCAACTGCAATTGGTGGGAGGATCCAACCTCCTTGTTTCTTCAAATCCAACTGAAGGGATGCTCCAACACCTTGTTTTTCCAGGTCTAGTTGTAAGGAGTCTACAACCCATTTTTATACACTTTCACTGCTGCGACAGGATGGAGACTACAAATCCCTTTCTTTTCTGCGATAGGATATAGACTTCAACCTTTTTTCACACTTTCTTTGTTGTGACATGATGGAGACTACGAATCCCTTTTATCTTATGAGATAAGATGGAGGCTTCAACCCCCGTTACAGTTTCTACAATTTATTCTAATTTTTTTCTCAACTCTGCACACTTACCTTGGCTTATGTTGTATTGCATACTTTTCGCAATATTACTTTGTACTGTCCACTATGTTCAATGTAATCTAATTTGTTCACTCTACTGCAGAATTCACACATTGTGCACTAGGTTCAGTTCATATTTTCCAACTTGTTCACCACTACATACTTAACTCGATACAATATCATCAACTTGTATGCGAGGCTTTGCTTCAGACCTCGTCCTTCCTTGCAATGGTGAATTTTCCCTTGGCTATGCTTCGATATTTGGCATTCCTTCAATTGGGAATTTATTCCCTTATCCTTCCTATCACATATTCATTTTCTTATCTTTTTTCACTCCATCCTAACCTAACAATGACAAGCACGTTCTTATTTATACACGAGTTGACCTCCCCTTTCATTTGAATAATATGGTTGACCAAAATGATTGTACTTAATTTACAATCTTCCTTAAGCCAACTTGACTTGAAAATGAATGGGTTATGGACCGCTCATGGTGCTCTCTCTTGGTTACAAGTCCCCAACATAACACCCATTCCTATGATACTATGGCATGGCCTTATTCTAAACATATGCATTGTGAGATAGTTCCCATAACTTGGTGGGACTTGCATGCATATTTAAAATTGATTATGTTCTATATACTTCTTAAAACTAGATTATAATTACATCAAGTCTGTTTATATGAATCACTCGACATACAAGTCACTCTCTTTTGAAATCAATGAAAATATAAAGTCCAACAATATACCCCTTTGGCATTGATGTAAAAAATCAGTAAAACTGAGCTCCTTATCAAAACCATGATCCCCATGACCGGCACCTTTGTTCTACTCCACCTGACTTGCAACCCTTATTTTACAATCAATATCTCCCTTTGACATCAATGGTAAGGGATTTACCCCCTACCATTTTGCTGCAAGTTTTTCAACCTTATCTTTGTTGGGAGATTACTTCCAATTTTTTCTTAAGTATTCAAATACCTCCATTGGTAGTGGTTTGGTAAAAATATTTGCTTTCTTTTCCTTGGTATTGGCATAAACTAACTTCACATCTTTCTCATCTACATGTTCTCTTAAAAAATGATACAAGATTGGTATATGCTTGGTTTTTGAGTGCATCATGAGATTTTTTGACACACTAATTGCACTTGTGATGTCACAATAGATAGGTAATGGTTGATCATAGTCAACCTTGACATATTTCATAGTTTGCTTCATCCAGAGTACTCCTGTTCAAGATTCAATAGAAACTATGTATTCTGATTCAGTTGTGGAAAAGGATATTGATGCATGTTTCTTACTTGACCATGCAACCAAACATTCACCAAGAAAGAATGAATTCCCATTAGTACTTTTTTTGTCATCTAGACTTCCAACTGAATCAACATATGAATAGGAAATTAAATAAAAGTTTTGCATTTTTGGATACCACGGTCCAAACTCGGTGTGAATTTGATATATCTAAATATTCTATTGACTCTGATCACCTATGATTCCTTAAGACTAGACTAAAATCTAGCTATCATTCCATCTGCTTGCATAATATCAGGTTTTGATGTTGTTAAGTACAGTAAGATTCCAATCATAGATCTATATTGCATGGAATATACTGAAGGAGATTCATCATCTTTATTGAGTTTGTATTTGGTTGTCATGGGTGTACAGACATGAGCATAGTATACCATTCCAAATATGTTGAGAATATCCTTTAAGTATTTGGACTAAGATATAAAAGTTCCTTCTAGTGTTTGATAGATATGAAGTCCAAGAAAGATTGAAATTTCCCCAATCATTGACATTTCAAATTTCTTTGATATATCATCAACAAACATGTGACCTAATTTTTCATAGTTGCAACAAAAGATGAGATCATCAACATATACTACTCAAATTACTAACCCATCTTGTTTAGTCTTAAAATACATGTTGTTATTAACAAATTACCTTTCTTGAATCCTTGTTGAATTAGGTACTTTCCAAATGTGCATACCAAGCTCTTGGTGCTTGTTTGATTCCATAGAGGGATTTCTTTAGTTTCCAGACATGATCTTTTTTTCTAGGAAGCTTAAATCCTTTAGGCTGTTTAGTGAAGAATTCTTCATTTAATTCTCCATTAAAAAATCCAGACTTAACATCCATCTAATATACTTTGAAATTTTTGAAGCACAAAGATTCTAGGAACATTTTGATAGCTTCCATTCGCACAATTGGAGAAAAGTTTTTGTCAAAATCAATTCCTTCAACTTGGGCATAACCTTTGCATACTAATATGGCACTATTTCGTACAATTTTACCTTCTTCATTTAGTTTGTTCTTGAAAATCAACTTAATCCCAATTATATTCTTATTTTAAGGTCTTGGAACTAATTACCAAGTTACACGTTTCTCAATCTGGCTAAGTTCTTCACTCATTGCTTTGTTCCAACTCTCATATTTATACACTTTAAAGAAGCCTTTAGGTTTTGATGTTGATAGTAAGGCCATGTTAGTTCTACTTGGAATGCCCATATCTCTTCTTTGAGTTTGGACTCTATCATCAATATCTCCAATGATGAGTTCTTTTGGATGATTTCTTAGGACTGTTCTAGATGGTGTCTTTTGATTCCTATGATTTTTTGTTGTTGTGGGTGTTATGATCTCCATTAGTTTTATGATTTCTTATTCCTCTTCATTTTCACTGAATTATTCCTCAACATAGGAAGTATCATTTGACTCCATTTCTTCTTCAGTTAGCATCTTTTGTGGTTGTTCTTCATCTATTTTAACATCTATTATCTCTACGTTTCTTCTTAAACACTTGTTATATAACTTGTATGCTTTCTCACTAATAGAATATCCCAAAAATATACCTTCATTTGTTCTTGTATTAAACTTTCCCAAATTATCTTCATTGATTTTTATATAACATTTGATTCTAAGGACTTTGAAGTATTCTACTAATGTTGGTCTTCCTTTCCATAACTCACAGGAAGTTTTGTCACTATTTACTCTTGGCTGAGCTCTGTTTATTATATATATTCTTGTTGTTATAACTTCTCTCCAAAACGTTTTTGCTAAGTTAACCTTGAGTAGATGGTCCTGGCTGTCTCTTGCACTATCCTATTTTTCTCCCAGTTATTTCATTTTAATGGGGAGTTCTTACTGCACTAAATTGTATTTGAATTCCATTCTCCTCACAATTTTTTTTGAAATCTTTGAGGTAAATTCCCCTCCATTTTCAAATCTTAGACATTTGATTTTGTACCCACTTTCATTTTCAACCAGTGTAATGAAAATTTTGAATTTTTCAAAAGCTTCTGATTTTTCCTTGACAAAGGTCACCCATATTATCCTAGTATAATCATCAATGAATAACATAAAATACCTTTCTCCCTAAAGAGTCTAAAATTTTTCTAGTTCGCACAAGTCAGTATGTACCAATTCTAGTGCTTTGTAGTAGAATGATTCTCTTTTGGTTTGAAGCTAGCCCTTGATTGCTTCCCATGCTGACATGAATCACATATGTTGTTTGTAGGTTTTGATAGTCTTGGAATTCCTCTAACATCCCCTATTTTGCTGATATTTACAAGATTGTCAAAGATAATATTTCTGAGTCATTTATGCTAGATCCAACAATCAACTGTCTTTCCAAAATATGGCCTTTCTCCTTGTATTTATTATAGAATATAACATTCCCTAGTGCCCTATTTATTTTTTCCATTACCTTTCTTGATCCATACCATTTGATTTCACAACCATCAACATAAAAGGTGAGATTATAGTTTGCATCACACATTTGTCCAACGCTTAACATATCATGTTTCGATGCATCAACATATAAGATATTTTGATCTTTATCTCTTCCTTTTAGAGACATTGTCCATTTTTCGATGATTATTCTTATTATATCATCTCCAAAAGATACATGTCCCCCTTATTAATTTTTTAAGGTGATGAATTTTTCTTTGTCACCAATAATGTGTTTTGTACATCCACTGTCAATGTACCACTTGTATTCATCGTTTTGAGCATCTAAAGCTATCCCACATATACCATTTTATTGTTCTTCTCCTTGAGTTATTTGATTCAATGGACAATATTTTGCAGGATGTCTGAAATTATTGAATTTGAAGTATTCAACTTCATACTTGGGCAATGCTGAAAATGAATTATGGTTTACAATTGTATACTTGTTTTGATTACTTTCTTTCTTCCTAGCTCTAATAAATTTCCTTTATGGAGGAGCTCTACATTCTACTACTTTATAACCAAAATCATAACAAGTATAGCAATTTCCAATGAATTTTTTTTGATACTTGTAATATTGTTGTAATCTGGAGGTCCCATAATTGCTTGATGCATGTCTAGATGTTGCTCTTATCCAATGTTTTTTGCAAAAGGTTCAAATAGTCTTGAGTCAACATTTCTTTTGGTCATGTTTGCATAATTTATTGAAGCATGTAATTCTTTCCCTTTCAGTATCAAAGCTTCATGTTCAAGGTCATTGTAGTCTTTTTATCTAATTGAGACAAGTTTGAGAACTCCTTCTTATGGTTCCTTCAACTTGTTCAAATCAAACTTGTGCTTGAAAATTTTATAGCGTAGATTCCTTGTATTTTTTTCTACCTCTTGATTATGTGTGATGGTTTCAAAATCGATTCCTCTCTTATCAGTTGGGATTCTTTGTTGAAGAATCACATTGTTAAGATCAACTGATCTTTTTTCAAATTTCAACTTCAAAATGTTTGTCCTTTTTATTTGTTCTTAAAGAGCATTGATCTTTGTGTCTTTCTTAGATATGTATTCCTTCATATCTCTTGTTAACTGATTTCTTATTGACATATATTCTTTTGTTTGTTTCTTGTTATCTACCTTTGTTCGAGTCATTATCCACCCCACACATCTTTATTTGGACTAATTGACCTAATTTACCACTTATCCTAAGTTATTAGCTCGAATATGTGACTACATTATCAACTGGATCATCCTCCTTCAATAAGGGAGGCTAGCCGTGTCTTCTCCTTCAACCGGGGAGAATAACTGAGTTTCCTCCTTCAATCAAGGAGAAAATATGGGTTGAATTGCATGACATAAGTGCCCCAAATTAGTTAACTGATGGTTATTCCACCTACTTTCAGTTAAACTGTAGTTGTGAAGGCACCTCCATCATTAGTGTGCCTATTTTTGCTAATTTCCAGTTAACTAGAGTGATTTAAGGTGCCTCCAACAAATTCTGATGACTTAGTTCATTTCAGTTCACTTGATCTTATCTAACTAAAGATAGACATGCGCCCTCACCTACTGATTGACATGCAGTTGAGTTTTATTCAGTTAAACTCGGTCATAACTGCCTTCGATTCAGTTAGATTCGATTATGGTTGTGATTAGTGGTTAATTAATGTGTTTATTGTGGCTAACTAACAGCTAAGCCACTCTCATGTATGTAATTCGAATGACCTCCTTGGAATTCGAATTGTATGGCTACTCATGCCAGTGTATGACATTGTATCTTTACTGTTGATTAATGATAATAATTTTACAACTGCAACTCCTAATCCTACTGTTTTCATGTCATTTTTCTGTGTATTGATCCTTGAATCTTCTATAATTTGTTCCTTGGTCCTCATATAATTGTGACTCAATTTTCATATGGTATCATAGCATTGACATGACAAGGATCTTATTCTCCAACAATATTTCTTGATAGATCTATGATGCAATTTGAGCAAAAAGCTCAAAAATTCCAGCTCTGCACCAGAGGTAAAGAGTTTACCACATATTTACCGGGAAAAGGAATTGTTGATCAAGCTTTCTTGATTGACTAACCTGGGTGTGAATAAAACTCAAAAAGTGTAGGATGTTCGACCTTACGATGCCCTTTTTTGTGTTTTTGAAGGTTTTTCAAAATATTTCATTGCATTCGCTACAACAACATCATGGCCTCTTTCGTGAATCTACTCACTCCTTTAAATTACCACCAATGGAAGGAGGACATGGAGATTCAGTTGTGCTCCAAAGGACTCTACAGAGTCACAATGGACATAGAAATAGAGCTGAGTCATGTTGTTGACAAAGAAAAATATTGGAGTAAGCTTGATGAAACATATGGTTTCTGTTCCTTTCAATATCTAGAGATCTTCTTTTCCACATCACTAGGTTGAAGACTCCATAGCAGATTTGGGATCAAATTTCCACTCTGTTTGATAAGAAAGATGACCTGAGGATATATCAGCTGGAGAATGAGATGATTTCTCTAAAGCCAGGCAACTTTGAAACCATGAATGATTTCTTCACCAAATTCAAGCACCTAGTGATCCAGTTGAAGTAGTGCAAAGTTGAGAAGGAGGATGATCAACTCATCCTAGCCATCCTCTCAAAACTTGGACCAGATTATTCAGTCTTCGTGTCCACATTCCATACCAGGAATCTCACAATCCCAAATTGAAAATGTCGTCCCTCAATCCATTCATTAAGTCTCTCACAAATGAGCATGACAAGCTTGTCCAAATGGGAATCATCAGATATTCCAAGGAACAAGATTTGTTTGTTGGAGGACCTAAGGCTACAAATGGAAAGGGGAAGAAAAAGAGCCAAAAGACTAAGCTTGATGCTCCCAATCCAAAGGAGAAACTGCAACAGCTGGATGAGCCCTCAGGCTCAAGAAAGAACAAGCACAAAGGCAAAGAAGGAAAATAAAAAATCGAATGTTCATATTGTGGAAAAGGCTTTCATACTGAAAGCTCCTACATGGAGAAAAAAATTGATGCCATGACTCTTCTCCTTGATAAGAATAACATCAATCTTCCTGAAGGTACAAGGAAGAGAGAAAATCATGATCGAAACACACAACCTGAAAGAGGACATGCCTGCATGGAAAATGTTTCGAATCCTAGAGCTCTCCTCATAGAATCTAGTGCTTCAAACCATATGGTGGCAAGCAAATAAGCCTTTTCATTCCTGGACTCTGACAGTAACATTCACATCCATACGGGAGATGAATCTCAAATCATTTCAAAGGGAAAAGGTATTGTAAAACTTGAACACGGAAGCTTCTATGATGTTCTGTATGTGTCCTCCTTGGCTTCATACTTGTTGAGTGTATATCAAATGACACACACAGGATTTCCAAAGAGAGTTAATTTCAGCCCGAATGATGTTGACATCTTAGAAATTGCATCCGAAAAACTCATTGCAACAGGCATAACGAATCATTCTGCTAAAACCGATGAGTTTTCCAAGTTTGTGCCTGATGCAAATCCTACTGCCCTTTTGACTCATGGGAATGAGGTCATCTAACTGTGGCATGAAATATATAGAAATATGAAATTCAAGTACTTGTCTCAAATTCAAAATCATTCGATGGTGGAAGGCCTCCCTACCATCAAAACCAGCAGTGGAATTTGCAAAGGTTGCATTGTCGGCAAACACCCTAAGCACAAAATTGATCGGGGAAAGGCAAGCCATGCAACATGTATTTTGGGGCTTATCCACTATGATATTAGCGGTCCTATGCCTACAACACTTATGAATGGTTCAAGGTATGTTCTCACTTTCATTGATGATCTATCGAGATACACATGGGTATTTTTTCTCAAGAAAAAATATGAAGTTCTTGAAAAATTCATTGAATTTAAGGCTTCTATTGAGAATGCTTATGGGAGCAAGCTAAAGGATCTCAGATATGATAATGGAGGAGAGTACATCAAATATGATCTGCTACAAATATTTTCTAAATATGGAATCCAGATACAACACTCCATTCCCTACACACCCCAACAAAATGGTGTAGCGGAAAGGAAGAACCAGGCCCTAAAAGAGATGACCACCTGCATACTTGAAGCTAAATATTTACCTGCAAATATTTGGAATGAAGCAATTAATGTTGCTGCCTACATTTAGAACAGGGTCCCTCATTCATCCGTAAAAGGAAAAACTCCTTTCGAAGCATACTTTGGTCACAAACCGGATGTGTCCAATTTCAAAGTTTTTGGGTCCACTGCTTGGGCTCGAATTCCACTTGACAAGAGGAAGTCTTTGCAACCGCAGAGTATTGAGTGTATGTTCATTAATTATCCATAGGAATAAAAGTGATAAAAAATATTGAATATCAGAACCAAAAATATATTCAAAGAGAGAAGTGTCCGCTTCGAATAACCTCTCCAAGATGTGGAACTAGTCGAGGAAGAAACTGTTGAAAATTCCTCCCATTATGCTGATGATTCTGATGATGGAAATGGAAGCGTGAGCACTGATTTTTCAGATATGATGTCTGATATCAGTGAAAATAATATATCAGGTTCTGAATCATATTCTAATGTGCCTACTCCTCTCCTAAAATGAGCTGAAAAGACTCTCTCTTCTGTCGGGCTAGATGTTGGAAATCCTATTGATCCAAGGAGAACTCGGTCTGATTTTCAAAGAGAAGGTATTGATATTTATTGAAATGATTACTTTCTGTCCAAGACCTGATATATGATGATTGGATCTGATCCTAATTCATACTATAATTCTCGGAATGATACTAGATGGAAAGCTGCAATGGATGAAGAGTTCAACTCTCTCCGAAAAAATGCAACTTGGGAGCTAATTTTCCTTCAACATGGGAGGAAACTTGTTCAATCCAAGTGGGTATATCGGAAAAATGTTGATGCAGATTGACCAACCTGAAAATATAAAGCACGTCTGGTTGCAAAAGTATTCTCCCAAGTCCAAGGAGTGGACTACCATGAGACCTTTGCACCTGTGGCAAAAATGGATTCCATACGGCTAGTTTTGGCCATTGCTGCATCTAAGCACTGGGAGGTGCATCATATGGATGTCAAAAGTGATTTTCTCCATGGATACCTAAAAGAATAAATATACATGAAGAATCTTGAAGGATATACATCAGATCCATCATTGGTTTGTAAGTTGAGGAAATCTTTATATGGCTTGAAACATGCCCCAAGATCTTGGTACGCCAAAATGGATTCCTTCTTGCTCTCACAGAACTTTGAAACACGTAAGTCTGACCCAAATGTGTACTTGCAGCAGTATGAAGGTAATTTTCTGATGATATTTCTATATGTGGACGATATTTTAATCATAGGAAGCACACTTGCTTCAATTGCTTTCATAAAAACTGCTTTACATGATACTTTTGAGATGAGTGATCTAGGCCTGCTGAGGCAATTTCTTGGGATAGAAATAACTTAATATTATGATGGGATTATGGTGACACAATCCAAATATGTTTCATACATATTAATTAATTTTAACATGACTTATTGTAAGGCTGAACCATTTTCCTTCCTCTCATGAATCAGTCTTGAAGAGGGAAAAGCAAGTCCATAGGTGGATTCTACACTTTATTGTCAGTTGATTGGAAGCCTTCTTTACTTGACACATTCAAGGCCTGACATTTGTTATGTTGTGAATGTTGTATCAAGGTATATGCAGCAGCCTCACGAGATTCATTAGAGGGCATCCAAGAGTATTCTACAGTACATGTAGGGTAGTAGATCCTGCGACATTCACTATGCTGCTGATTCCGAACTAGACTTGGTAGGATTTATAGATTCTGATGGGTAGGAGATTCCATAGATCAGAAGTCCTATTATGGATATGTTTTGATGTTTGGTGGTGGTCCTATTTTCTGGTCAAGCAAAAAGCAGGCTGTCATTTCCCTTTCTTCAGCAGAGGCAGAGTATAGGGGAGCGGTCAATGCCTGCATTCAGGCAGTTTGGATGCAAGGTATTTTGTCTGAGTTTGATATTTGTAGTGCTTCATATACTATCATTTTTTGTGACAACCAAATTTATATCAAGATCTCAACAGATACGACACAGAGGCAGAGGACCAGACACATTGAGATCAACATGCACTACATCAGGGAGCTTGTGCATGACATGACTATTGTTTTGCAATATTGCTCCACAGATGAGCAAATTGCAGATATTTTGACCAATATATTTACTAAGAAAAAGTTCACTTACATTCGTTCATTGTTGGGGGTGATTTGCATGGTGATTAAAAATTGATTCTTTAGTGTTCTTTAGTTTTGGGGAGGGGGGGGGAGCGGTTTCCCTCTGGGATTTCCTCTTTTCCTCACTTAGCATTTTTGAGCATTTTTAGAGTTACTTTATTGTACAAGGTGATCTATGGCCTTTGTTGTTGGGGCCCTATATTTTTTTACTCCTCCACATGAGTATAGCGTAAGAGGGGGTGTTGGAGTCATTATCCAACCCACACATATTTATTTGGCCTAATTGTCCTAATTTACCACTTATCCTAAGTTTTTGCCTCGAATATGTGACTGCATCATCAACTGGACCATCCTCCTTCAATCAGGGAGGCTAACTGTGTCTTATCCTTCAATCAGGGAGACTAACTAAGTTTCCTCCTTCAATCAAGGAGAAAATCTGGGTTGATATGCATGACATAAGCACCCCAAATCAATTAATTGATGGTTATTCCACTTACTTTTAGTTAAACTGCAGTTGTGAAGGTGCCTCCATCATTATTTTGCCTATTTTTAGTAATTTCCAATTAACTGGAGTGATTTAAGGCACCTCCAACAACTTTTGATGACTTGGTTCATTTCAGTTCACTTGATCTTAGATAACTAAAGACAGACATGCACCCTCACCTACTGATTGACATGCAGTTGAGTCTTATTTAGTTAGCCTCAATCATAACTGCCTCTGATTCAGTTAGAGTCGATTATGGTTGTGATTAGTGGTTAACTGATGTGTTTATTGTGGATAATTGACAGCTAAGCCACTCTCATGTATGCAATTCGAGTGACCTACTTGGAATTCAAATTGTATGGCTATTCATGCCAATATATGACATTGTATCTTTACTTTTGATTGATGACAACAATTTTACAGCTGCAACTCCTGATTGCAGTGTTTTCATGTCATTTTTCTGTGTAATTGATCCTTGAATCTTCTGTAAGTTGTGCCTTGGTCCTTAGATTACTTTGACTCAATTTTCATAATCTTTAGATGTTCAATTTCATCCAAGGCAATTATTAACTCATCTTCAAGATAACCCCCCACAACTACCTTACCTTACCTTGGCTTCTTCATTTTCAATTACCTTACCTTCCTGATGACCCCCCACAACTAGAAATAAAATGTCATTCTCATCTATTGTTGAAATTATTCAAATAAATGAGATGGGGGGGGGGGGAATAAGTTATTTCTAAAGATTAAATCATTTTCAATATTTAAACCATCATTACTGATTACATATTTATAGTTATGATAATGAAGCAAGTATAACAGAAGGAAAGATGATCATCAATCACACACACATGATAGAGACAAACAAATATTCATATTTATTTGAACACCTACTCAAATGAGGCTACAACCTCTATTTACAAATTCCTTCTTGCGGAGAGCATCAACCCTCATGTTTTTCCTAGCACCCACTAAAATGAAATTCCCTAGCTGCTACTAGATGGAAGCACCAACTTCCACTTGTACATGCTCCAAATTGTATAGAGAAGACAACATGTTTTTCCTAGCACCACCCTACCACCCTTGTTCCTTAATTTTAAACATGTTCATTACAATATGTAGAAAAACATATATAACAATGCATACCAACTCTGTTCTGATCTACTTCTGGATTTTCTTATGCATCTTTGTTCCCCTCATTGTCTCTATTCTGGATATTCTTGAAAGAACTCAGAGTCGTCTTTCATTCCGCAATCCCCACTTTGACGATGGTCCATGCACCAGCTCTCTACCTGTAGAGAGCACACACACTTCTCTTCACCCGCATCCTCTTATGCTTATCAACCTTTGAACCCTTCACCTATTCGTATGCCTAACTGTTCATTTTCATAACTGATCAAAACTATTCGATGCCTGAGATAACCCAACAGTTCCAAATTTAAATTGTCCCCATAATTGTAGATCGTGTGGTAGATATCTGAAGGTGCCGAAGATATACGACCATAATGAATTTCGTTGGTGAAAGAGCGCGTAAAATAAAAGGGAAGTTGAGTTGCAAAATCTGAAACTAATAGTTGGGATTAGGATCAAGATCGATGAAGGAGATTAATCACAAAAACAGATAAACAACTGTGATTTATTTCACAGGGAGAACTAGCATGGATTAATAAAATCATCATGTGAAATTTATATCAAATATGCCTTATGATATTTGAGGTCCACCATCGATCTATATCTAGTGATCCTCAGCTATTTCACAAATTTAACTAGTAGGTGAGATAACGACGAATATGGGAGCGAAATTTTAATGCAATTTAGTTTTGTTCTATTTGGAGTCCACTGTTGATCGAAGTTTGTATAGATCCAATGCATAAGGATGATTTCACTCATTGAAATAGCCAGAGTAGAAACAGAGAGGCTAGACATGAAATTACTGTGAAATCCATTTCACCATAGAATTGGAGTCTGCTCTTCCTCTTTCCAATTTCCACCTTCCGCATTCCGCTGGTAGACATCGGGTTTCTGAAACCCATATTATTTTAGACTTTTATTTATTGTCTTTCACATTCTACCTTCCGCATTCCGCTGGCAGACACCAGGTTGCAGAAAGCCATATTATTTTAGACTTTGATTTCTCATCTTCTGCATTCCGCCTTCAACTTTTCGCCTTCTGCTTTACACCTTCCGCTTTCCACTTTCTGCTTTTCTTCTGAACCATTGACTTATTTGCGGGTTCACTCTTGACCGTCGGATCTGTTCATCATATTTTCTTTCAAACTTTGTGGGTTTACTCTAACCATCAGATCTTGGGTTTATTCATCTGAGTCCTATGCTTATCCGGATCATATTCTATGTTTTTCCATCAATGAACACCATATCACAATCTGATATGTTTCCATATGATTGCAATACCTATCATAATTCCAACAATCTCCTCCTTTAGCATTGATGGCAACCTTCAAATTCTGGATGCATGTTTTACTTGTTATCACCAACTGTTTATCATCTGTAGCAAAAAAAAATTCTCCTCCTTTGACATCAATGTCAAAGAAGATTCTAGAGCATAGCTCCCCCTATCAAAGTGGACATGTTAGTTGGAATAATATATGATGCCTAGCTTTTGGCGTAGATACTCAAGCTGCGTCTTTGGTAAGGGTTTAGTGAAGATATCAACAATCTGTTCTATAGAAGGAATAACATTCAATTGAACCACTCTATTTGTAACCTTATCCCTTAAGAAGTGATACTTAAAAGGTATGTGCTTAGTCTTGGAATGAAGGACTGGATTTTTGGACATACTAATGGTGTTAGTATTATCACAATGGATAGGAATGGGATCAACATATTTTGCCTCCAAGTCTGCCAGTGTCTAGATCATCCAGAGTATTTGTGTACAGCAGGTGGCAGTAGCAATGTATTCATCTTCTGTAGTGGATAAAGATATTAAGCCTTGCTTCTTACTCAGCCATGCAACTAAATAATCACCCAAGAAGAATGCACCTCCACTTGTGCTCTTTCTTTCATCCAAACAATTTTCCCAATCAACATCTAAATATGCAGTTAACTGAAGATTCTGATTTCTAGGATACCAGAGACCATAATTCATTGTGCCCTTCAAATATTTAAATGACTTTTCTTAGGAGCAACCAAATGACTTTTCTTACGAGCAGACCGGAATCTTCCTACCATTCCAACATCTTGCATTATATCAGGATGAGACGTTGTGATGTATAAGATACTTCCTATCAATGACCGATATGTTCTTTGATCAACATTAGGTGAGAGATCATCCTTTCTAAGTTTACAACCAACAACCATAGGTGTACCAACAGATTACGAATATCCCATCTAAAATATCTTCAACGTCTCCTTCAAATACTTCTCTTGGGAGAGAAATAAACCTTCAGAACTCTAAATAATGTGAAGACCAAGAAATAATGACAATTATCCTATCATTGACATCTCAAACTCAGATTTCATGGCATTATCAAACCACTAAACAAAAGAATCATCAGTGCATCCAAAAATAATGTCATCCACATACACCAAAACAACTAATAGATTATTACCTTCAGATTTAATATACAAGTTATTGTCAACAATACCTTTCTTGAATCCTTTGTCCTGTATATATTTATCCAGTCTATAATACCAGGCTCTTGGAGCTTGTTTTAATCCATATAGAGTCTTCTTTAGTTTGCAGACATTTCCAGGATTGTCTGTCAGTTGGAACCCTTCAGGTTGCTCTATATAGACTTCTTCTTCTATATCTCCATTGAGAAAAGCTGACTTAACATCCATCTGATACACTTTGAAGTTCTTATGACTAGCATAGGAAAGAAACATTCTGATAGCTTCCAATATTTCCACTGGTACAAAAGTTTCATCAAAATCGTATCCCTCAACTTGTGCATACCCCTTATAGACCAATCGGAATTTATTCCTCACAATTTGTCCTTGTTCATTCATCTTGTTTTTCAACACCCACTTGGAGCCTATTATATTTTTATCTGCAGATCTAGGAACCAAATCCCAAGTATTCTTCTTCTCAATCTAATCGAGCTCTTCATTCATGGATTTAATACAATATTTATCCTCACTGGCTTCTTCAAAATTCGTAGGTTCCATCGTAGCTAGGAAAGCAATCTAAGATTGTTCTAAAGATTTAATCAACTTCCTTCTTTTCTGAACTCCTTTATTCTTGTCACCAATTATCTAATTTTTAGGATGATTCTTCTAAACGATTTTGGAAGGTGGTTTTGTTTCTGTCTGCTATCTTGAATCTGCCTGAATGTTTGCACTTTCATCATCTGACTTTGAATATTATTTTTCTGATTCTTGGACATGTTCTTCCTCAACTTCAACTGTATCTTATGTATTTGGTTCAACACTTCTTATTTGAATATCTTTTACATGGATTCCTTCATTGATTTTAATGTCAATACAATCAACCAATTTATGTAGCCTCGTATTATAACAAGTATGTCCTTTATTTTTTGTGGCATATCCTAAGAATCTACCTTCATCAACCCTGTCATCATTATGCCAAGATGTTCATCATTATTTTTAATATAACATTTACTTCCAAAGACTTTAAAGTGTTTGACAAAAGTAGGTCTTCCAAACCATAGTTCATAAGGATTCTTATCAGTGTTTGGCCTTAAGTGAGCTTTGTTAAGAATATGGACAGCTGTGTGAATTGCCTCTACCCAGTATGTTTGAGAAATATTCCTTTCATTCATCATTGATATTGCCATCTATTGTACTGACCTATTATATCTCTCAACTACTCCATTATGCCGTGGAGTCCCTGGAATAGCGTATTCTCTTTTAATTCCATGTTTATCACAAAACTATTTGAAGTCTCTTGAATTGAACTCTCCTCCTGTATTAGATCTTATTTCCTTCAGCTTCTTTCTTGTTTGATTCTCAGTTAGAGCCTTGAAAATTTTGAACTTTTCAAATGCTTCATATTTTTCTTTCATAAAAGAAACCCATGTGAGTCTGGAATAATCATCAATGACCAACATAAAAATCTTTCTCTTCTTGTGCCTTCCTTTCTTGATGGTCCACACAAATCCATATGTACTAACTGAAGTGGTTTTTCTATTGATGTGAGGTTCTTGGATTTAAACTGTGTGTGAGTCAAATTTCCCATTTGACAAGGTTTACAAACAGAGTCACATGGCTTTGATATTTTTGGAAGATCTTTTACCGCCCCATTGTTTACAAGCTTGATTATATGATCAAAGTTTAAATGTCCAAGTCTCCTATGCCAATTCTAGATTTCATCATACTTTCTTAGATAACATTCTTCTTTTCCTTGTTTCAAGACATAGACATTGTTTTATGTTCTAATGTCTTTTGCAACCAACTGTCCTAAGGGTACAAATTTTATCTTGCAACCTTTAGAAGTGAAAACAACTTCACATCCTATGTCACAAACCTGACTGACACTAAGAAGATTATGTTTTACTCCATCTACAAACAATACATCCTGGGCTTTCCCTTTGCCATTACTCAACTTTACCATTCCTTTTCCTTTTATTTTCCATGGAACATCATTTCCAAAAGTTACATTTCCTTATTTATTTTCTCTTAGAGACAAAAACTTACTTTTATCACCAGTCATGTGTTTGGAAATCCACTATCAATATACCAGGGGCCTTTTTGCCTTTGGAACATAAATCACTAAGCCACATTTTTTATTTTTTTACTTCTTCCAAACTTTAGCACTTTCAAAAGAGTAATTCACTCTTGGGTCAGTTTTGTAGTCCTTCAGATGGCAGTTTGACGCCTTGTGTCAAAAATTATGACAAACATAAAATTCTGGCTCATTGTACAATAGATCAAAAGAATTGTTATATCTATCATGGGTTATTCCTTTTGTTGTGAACGAAGTTGTATGCTATTCTTGTTTACTTGCTGATGGTTTTGTTCTATGTCGCAACAATTGGCTATTATTTGATTGCATATTTCTAAAATTAAATGCACAGTTTGCATCTTTGTGGCCAAAATTAGAACAACAATAACAGTAACCATGGAAAAAACTTTGGTACCTGAATCTTGGTTGTCTTCCCGTTTGTTGACTTTCTTTCTGAGCAATCCTTGGTTGATAATTCTGATCCGAATTTTTTATTCTTGTACTTGTTTCATTTCCTTTTGTTTGTGCAGTATGGTCCCATTCTGACTGTTTTCTGCTTGAACCTTCTTCATAGCCAATACCTGGTTTTAACATGGGGACCTTTGCTTACTCATAATGTTGTTTAGTTCTTCTGAAGATTTAATACTTGATAGATTTTGGTGATACAGAGCTTGAAATTTCTTCAATTCTTTCCTATTTGTCACTACTTCTTCTTCCAAAGCTTCACATCTCCTTTTCCCTTCTGTTAATTGTTGTTTTAGAATATCTTCTATTTTCTTTGCCTCTTTTAATTCCAATTTTAACAGGTAAATATCTTGACTTGGTTATTTACCATTATTTTCATACTGCATCAATAATTGTTTTTTTCCATCTTTAGTCTGAGTCTGTCAATATCCTCCAAAGAATTGATTAGTTCACCTTCCATATCAACCAAAGAACTGATTAGTTCACCTTCCATATCAACCATAGCTTCTTCATCATTCAGGTCACTCCCTGTATATTTATTTCCAAAATATTCTATGGCCATAAGCATAAAGTTATTCAATTCATCTTCACAAGATGAATCATTGTTTGTCTCTTCTGAAGAATCAACGTCATTTACACACAAGATTTTCTTTTTATATTTAGCCTCTTTATTGTATTTATTAACTGTACAATTTTCTTCATCATAAGAAGTCTGCCTCGTTTGCTTGTGGGGACATTTAGATGCAAAATGGTATATTTTACCATAGTTAAAACATTTAAAGGGCATCCTTCCTTTTTCTTTATCTGATCCTTTCTTCAGCCTCCTTACAAAATTTTCCTCAGTCACATCCATTTCAGAATCAGTGTTCTTGTCTGCTTTATGCTTCTCTAGTGGTGGATTTATCTTTACCAATCCTCATTTCATTGGATGTCAGAGTACCTAGGAGTTGGTCAATAGGCATAGTTTTAAGATCTTTCAATTCTTCTATTGCAGAAACATTGGGATTAAATCTTTCAATTAAAGATCTTAAAATTTTCTGAACTAAGGATGCTTCATCAATATTTTCACCAAGACCCTTCATAACATTCACAGTCTCTTCTATTCTTAAGAAATATTTACTGAAATTCTCATCCTCATTCATCTTTAGCTGTTCAAATTTTAGTCTATATGTCTGTAGTTTGTCATCCTTTACTTTCTCATTTCCTTCATATCCACTTACAAGTTTATCTCACATCTCTTTCGCAGATTCAAGATGCATCACCTTAACAAACTAAACCTCTTCAAGACCACTCAGGATAGCGTTCATTGCTTTTGCATTAAAACTAAATTCCAACTTGTCATGTCTGGAGGCTAGCGCAACTGGCTTTACATAGCTAGTGTCTACTACATCCCAAACATCAACACCTAAGGACAGTATATAGGTTCTCATTCTAACCTTCCAAAAGTAAAAAATTGTTCCATTAAACAGAGGAACCTTATTGGATGAAGTCCTGTAATAACTTTTCATGTTTAAGCTTAAATATCTACCTTTAAAAATAAGGAACCCGCTATGATACCAATTGTTGAAATTATTCAAATAATTGAGAGGGGGGTGAATCAGTTATTTCTAAAGCTTAAACCATTTTCAATATTTAAACCATTATTATTGATTACAGATTTACAGTTATGATAATGCAACAAGTATAACATAAGGAATGATCATCAATCACACACACATGATAGAGACAGGAAAATATTCATATTTATTTGAGCACCTACTCAAATGAGGCTTCAACCTCTGTTTACAAATTCCTTCTTATGGAGAACACCAACCCTCATGTTTTTCCTAACACCCACTAAAATAACATTCTCCAACTGCTACTAGATGGAAGCACCAACTTCCACTTGTACAATCTCCAACTTGTACAAAGAAGACAACATGTTTTTCCTAGCACCACCCTACCACCCTTTTTCCTTAGATTTAAACACGTTCATTACAATATGTAGAAAAACATATATAACAATGCATACCAATTATGTTCTGATCTACTTCTAGATTTTCTCATGCACCTTTGTTCCCTTCATTGTCTTTGTTCTGGATATTCTTGAAAGAACTTAGAGTCGTCTTTTATTCCACAATCCCCTCTTCGACGACGGTCCATGCAATAGCTTTCTGCCTGCAGAGAGCACACACACTTGTCTTCACTAGCATCCTCTTATACTTATCAATCTTTGAACCCTTCACCTATTCGTATGCCTGACTGTTCATTTTCATAACTGATCAAAACCGTTCGATGCCTGTGATAACGCAACAATGCCAAAATTAAATTGTCCGCATGATTGTAGATCGTGTGGTAGAGACCTTAAGGTGCCAAAGATCTACGGTGAGAATGAATTTCGCTGGTGAAAGAGCGCGGAGGATAAAAGGGTAGTCGAGTTGCAAAATCTAAAACTAATCGTTGGGATTAGGATCAAGATCGATGGAGGACATTAATCACCAAAACATATCAACGGATGCGAGTTATTTCGCAGGTAGAACTAGCACGGATTAAGAAAATCCTGATGTGCGCAAAATTTATATCAAATTTGCCTTATGATATTTGAAATCCACCGTCGATCTAGATTTGATGATCCTCAGCTATTCCACAGATTCAACTAGTAGGTGAGATAACGGTGGAGATGGGAGCTAAATTTTAATGTAATTTAGTTTTTTTCTATTTAGAGTCCGTCGTTGATCGAAGTTGGCAGAGATCCAACGCCCGAGGATGATTTCTCTCATTGAAATAGCCAGAGTATAAACATTGAGGTTGGACGTGAAATTACTGTGAAATCTAGTTCACCACAGAATTGGAGTCCTCTATTCCACTTTCCGATTTATGCCTTCCCATTTTTGCCTTCCGCATTCTGCTAGCAGACACTGAGTTGCCGAAAGCCATATTATTTTAGACTTTGATTTCTCATCTTCCACATTCTTCCTTCCGCTTTCTGCCTTCCGCATTCCGCTGGTAGACACTGGGTTGCAGAAACCCATATTATTTTAAACTTTGATTTCTCATCTTTCGCATTCTGCCTTTCGCTTTTTGCATTCTGCTTTCCTCATTCCGATTTTCTTCTGAACCATTGATTTCTTTGCAGGTTCACTCCTAACTGTCAGATCTATTCATGATATTTTCTTTCAAACTTTGAGGGTTTACTCTTGACCGTTGGATCTCTGTACAAACCGTCGATTCTTTTGAGGCTTTTGCTTATTTGTCTGAGTCCTCTGCTTATCTAGATCATATTCTATGTTTTTCCATCAATGACAAGCATATCACAACTTGAACTATTTCCATATGATTGCAATACCTATCATAACTCCAACATCGATCTCTTTTTCTTCTTCATAGTCTGATCTTCTTCTTGAAATTTTGATTAGTAACTTTTTTCATTGTATATCTTCTTTTAGAAATATCTATTCTTTGACTTGTCCTGTTTCTGTCTTCCCTCAATGGGAGTTTTGCAGCCAAATGTCCAATTTTTCCATAGTTAAAGTATTTCAGAGGGAGCTTACCTTTGAACTTACCTCTACCCCTTGGTAACTCGTTGACAAAATTTTCCATTTCTTCATACAATATTTCATCTATGATTGAATAAGAGGATGATTGTTTTTTTCTTAAAATGTTGTTTCTTCTTTGTAACTTGAAAAGAAACTTCCTTCTATTTTGGATTTTTTGTTCTCATTTTGTAGGCAGTGAGGATCCCATGTAACTCATCCAATTTAAGTGCATCAAGATTTTCAAACCTGGTAGAAAGATATATGAGTACCTTTTGAACTACTGTAGATTCTTGTACTTCTTCTCCTAGACCTTTCATTGTATTGACCACTTCTTCCACTCTTTGGAAGTAAGAAGCTATATTTTCTTCCTCCTGCATTTCCAGGCCTTCAAACTGTGTCTTGTAGGTTTGAATTTTTGCTTTGTGGACTTTGGTGTCACCTTGATTAATATTGTTCAATTTATACCAAATTTATTTGGCTATATCATAGTTCACGACCTTAATAAATTCAGTTTTGGACAACCCTCCTAGGATTGCATTCAAACCATTAGCATTATACTCACCTGCCTTTCTTTCTATTAAATATGTTGGTGGATTTTTTGGAATCTTATATCCATTAACCACGCTATCCTAAACATCAAAACCCAATGACATTAAATATTCTTTCATTCTCTTACTATAGAAGACATAATTTGTGCCATCAAAAAGAGGAATATCCCTATGAGCCATGTGTGTCTTGAAGGATCACCTTCAGGTCATTCATACTTGTAAGAAGGATTTGCTTTGATACCAATTGTAGAACACATTGAGATACTAGGAGAGGGGGGTGAATCAATATCTACTGCCAATTTTCGATTTCATTTTTTTCTTATTTAAATCATCAAATGAATAATAAGAACATATGCATCAATACACTATTAACAAGAGACTATTCTGAATGGAAAAAACTAATATTTAGTATTGATAAAAACCATATGAATGATTACATCAGGTTGAGGAGACTTTTATATCTAATTATCACCAATTGCAACCAGTAGGAGGCTCCAACCTACTTATTTCTTCCACTCCAACTGAAGGATGCTCCAACACCCTTTTTCCCATCTTTGACTGAAAGGAGGCTACAATCCCTTTTTCAAAACTTTCGCTATTGCAACAAGATGGAGACGCGGCAACTCCCTTTCTTTTCTGCAAAAGGATAGAGGCTTCAACCCCTTTTCACACTTTCTCTGCTGCAATAGGATGAAGACTATGAATCCCTTTTCTCTTCTGTGACAAGATGGAGGATTCAACCCCCTTTTCTCACTTTCTATAGCTTATTCTAAACTTTTCTCTTAGTTGTGTACACTTCCCTTAGCTTATGTTGTACTATGCACTTTTCTTAGTATTACTTTGTACTATCCACTATGTTCAACGTACTTTGGTTTGTTCACTCTAATATATTATACACACCTTCCAAGAAATTTTCATTATTGTGCACATCTCACATTGCGCACTAGGGTCAGTATACCTTTCCCATCTTGTTCACCACTACGTACTTAACTCGACACACTATCCTAACTTGCGTGCTAGGATTTGCTTCATACTTCATCCTTCCTTACAATGGCAACTTTGCCTTTGGATTTACTTTAATCTTCAACCTTCCTTCAACTATGACTTTTCCCCCTTCCCCTTCCTATCGTATCTTTATCTTCTTATTTTTTAAATCCATCCTCACCTAACAATGACAAACATATTCTTATTTGTATACAAGTTGACCTCCCCTTTCATTTGAATAAGAGGGTCGACCAAAATGATTTTACTTAATTCGTGATCTTCCTTAATCCAACTTGACTTGATAATGAATGGGTTATGGACCACTCACGGTGCTCTTTCTTGGGTTATAAGTCCCCAACACAATTCCCATTCCTTTGATACCGTGACACATACTTATTCTAAAACTATGCATCATGATCTAGTTCCCATAACTTGGTGGGACTTGCATGCATATTTAAACTAGCTTATGTTCTACATACTTCTTCAAATTGGCTTCTAATTACATCAAGCCTGGTTAGATAAATCACTCGACATACATGTCACTCTCATTTGAAATCAATGAAAATATATATTGTTGGAAATCACATTGATAATTATGCTAAAATAAGATCTCCATGGTAGGGAAATTACGTATTTAAAGATGAAGGTGGATGAGGTATTTACCTATTTAACCATTTTTTAGTTTTTACTCTCTAATTGAGTGATTATGTTATGCCATTTCCTTGTAATGTTGAATGTTGTTTTCATACTTGAAGTATGATGACCTTTTATGTGTTGAGCATGTGCACAAGTAGAACACATTTGTAAGAGCCTACAAACCTTTATTTGTAGCAATCTTATTTGTCATTCATATGTGAGATTTTTCATGTTATAACGAGAAATTTCACCATACCCATTCATTTATTTTCATCCCTCTTGGTATCTTTATTGACTCCATTTTCTCAAGCTAGGGAGGCACTAGTCTTGGTTCTCTGTCACATTATTTTCCCATACTACAATTTTTATTATGATAAAAATAACTCTTGATATCATCATTAACCTCCATTGTGTAGATTTAGTGATCCTATTATAAGGATACCCCTTTGTACTAAAGAAGAGTTGACCTAAAGTGAGAAAGAGAATTGTTGTGGTGACAATGGGAAAACCCTCTTAGTTGCCTCAAAGTTTCACTTGTGCTTTGGGGATTTTAACATTTGAGTGTGACATTGGGTGGTAATAGGGACTATTGAAAATACCATTCCCCTTCATGATGTTTCAATCTTAGAATTAAAAAATTCCCAACTTAAAGTGTAAAAGAATAAAGGGTGCAAGACCCATATGGGTTTCAATTTTAGAATTCTAGAATTCCCAACTCAAGGGGTGTAAGAAGAAATAGTACATGGAATTTTTTCATATATGTTGGAACACTTAAAAACACCCCACTTTTTGTGTTAACTTCTAATTTCAAAATTTAAATTAATGATGACATTTACCTATACTTACAAAAATAATTTTTGGAATTAATATTAAAATCTAAATATAATTCCAAAAGGAGGTTAATAGATTCAGACTAACACCCCCATAGCACCCAAATTATACAATTTCCATAGCTAATATATGTTATTCTAAGAATTTTTAAATATTTCTAACTAGACTACAAACAAAATAAGAAAGAAAATATGCTTAGAAGAGATTGAAAACATATAATATTTAGACTACACCCTTTTTTAAAGGGGGATAGCTTTGCATGTTGACTTGAGGCCATCTGTATTCAAATGGAGCCATAAGAGAGTCTAAGAGCCGTCCTTTTAACCATGAGCCTTGAATATATCACATTACCAAACTTTGGACGATGCTTGTGGGTTGTTCGAGGGTTCAATTTGGTGATGTGCAATCTTGGTCAAAGGATTCTAGAGGTATTGATCTTGTTATTTCCTAGGGTGTGAAAAGTGGACTTAACCACTTATTCATTTTTGGGAAACTTATTAATGAGGTTGGAAAAGGTTAATTTATTTACTCCTCATGTTATTTTTAACATTGTACTGGTGGCTTTGACCACCCTTATGTATGGATTTGGATTTTGTTAATTGGTTAGAGTTGGTTAAGGTTAGTATATTTTTATTCATTGTTTACTCCATTGTAGATTAGATTTAGGAATTTAATATGATTTTATTGTAGGATGAGATTGAATGACAACCTATATATAAGGATTGGTTTTCACATTCATTTGACATGGTTAAATTTTGGGAGCTCTCTCTCTCTCTCTCTCTCTCTTTTAAATCCTAATTTCCATATCTTAATGGATCGCTTTTGAATTGTAAATGGTTTCTTCTCTTGGGTTTTATTGATGGTTGAATATTGGAGTAACATGTATCTTTCGGGATTGTAAGGTCTATTAATCTAGTCCATAAGAAGGACAATCTTGCTCCATCGGTTTAAGTGTACCAATCTGCTATATTTATGTCATGCTTTAGTTTTGTAACTTGATTATGTATTTGGCATCTTAATACAGGTACCAATAAAGCTTGCATAAGCTAGGGTTTGAGCTAGGTTTTTAGGTTGAAGATGCATGCTAATGATACCCTTCCTTGGTGAATTTTGCAAGGATATTCAATAGTTTGTGATAGGGATTTGTCATGCTTTTTGGGAGTTTCCCCAAACACATACAAACAAGTACTAAGGAGGATCATCACGAGACTCCATATGCCTTGGGGATTGGTACTAGTCTTCATAACCTTCCTAATACCTTTAATACAAAGAAGGCATTAATTTTTTCTAGTGATAACTTTTCAAATCACCTTGTGCCTCCATTTCCATAGTCAAGGAATTCTCTCATAGGGAATCCCCCCTTGAGTTAGAGAAGAGCTAACTTGAAATGTAGAAAGGTGGTTCTATTCAACAACATGATGTTATGGTTATCTATACTTCTTAAATATCTATGACTTAGAATAATTGATGAATGTCAAAGAATCTAATGAAATTTCCTCCTATAAGGGAGTTTAGTATTTCTTAATATTACAGTGTTCAATCCATATTAGAATTATTAAAAAAAACTAAGTTTAGATACAAAACCATATACTTTGGATGTGCTTCTAAGTCTTACAAATACCAGATTGACAATTAATATTACATGCCCTAGTATACATCTATAGATTAGGATAACAGTTCCATTATGGACACTCATTATCTTGAGGAAACCTTCTAAAAACTATATTTCACAAGGCATACATGACTTTCTTGTACAAAACATGTTTGAAAAAGGGAAAAATAAAAAATATTTGGTAAATTTTTTTTTTTTTGGGTTACCATTGGCCCAATACCGTTCCCTAAGTCCAAGAAACCCATAAATAACTTCCCATAACCTCCTAAATGCTCCTCATAAACAATAAAAAAGAGCATAGGAAGACTATTTTGAGGTTACAAACTTTGTTTTTCCTAGAAGAGAATCTCTCTAATTACGCAACCCCTTTGATCCCAGTCTGCAACATCCCTCTCTTTTATGTGGATCCCTTGTTTTCTACCAATGTTTCCCACTATTTTATTATGCTATAGATTTTTTTTGAATCCCTTCGGCATATTTTGTGATATAAGCTTGAGTTGTAGTGTCTAGATTAACTTGGGAGAAAGAACCCATGAATTGGTTTCAGAACAATAGCACATCAGGTTCATTCATTCCTTGTAATTTGTTGTTATTTTCTAAATATAAATAAACTATTTTTCCTATCCAATTTATAGCATTCATTTGAATTAATTTCTTGTTAATATGGATAATGGTTGGTTTGTAACTAGAAATATTTAGGTTCTTCAATTCAGGTATTGCATCCAAGAATTGAATCCAAGGAGAAAAGTTCAATATTCAGAAGGCTCGGCTTCAAACATAAAAAAACGGGGGAGTCTTATAATACCTTTTATGCTTAACTGTTTGACCAAAAAGAAAATAGTTTATTTACTTGCAAACTTAGAGTTTATTTATCCTTTTCTCTACAACAACTACACCCAACAATTCTTAGGGAATTATTTCCCATCACAATGATCAAATTTGGTTCCCCTCTTGTCAATTAAGATATGCTTGAAAATATCATACCCAATGATAGAGTTAGGCGCTAAATTTGTTCACCATCAATGACCATCTCCTTTAATGGATTGAGCTAATATTTTCATACGACATCTGCACGTTCAATATTCAGTTCATTAATGATCTTCCAAAACAAATTCAAATGTTCTTCAATGGAAACGACTTTTTTTACCACTGAAGGATGGAAACCTCTTGGGGATTTGATATGAGATAGGGTGAAGAGCACCAACTATAAAATCGAAGTCAAATTGAGACCCAAGATTCCTTCCAAAAGGAACATTTCCGCAAGAATTTTCTTTTTGATGAGTTCATCGAGTGGGAACTCAATGAGTTCAATGTCCTGCGACAGGGATTTAGAAAGGTGGAAGACTACAAGATAAGATTCATGGAATTGTTGAGGTATGCACCTTGCATTAGTACACAGAAACTTAATCTTAATAAGTTTTTTTATGGGTTGAACCATAACATTTGTGAAAATATTTGTATCCTTATGCCACCAAGCTTTCACGATGTAGTGCAGAAAGATTTGATAATAGAAGAAGAATCAATGGATGGAGGTTCATCAAGGATGAATTTTCCTAGTGGAATCAAGGGTGGCTAACATGCTTACACTCCAAAACCTTATTATGGTCAGAGAAATAATGTAAAAGGACCTAACCAAGAAACACCACATAAGGAATCAAGGACACCTTACAATCCACCACAAAGGAACAACAATGCAAAACTCATTGGGAAATCTGCGCTTTTTGGGCCTCAGTGAAATAATGTGCAAGCATGAAAGAAAAAGAGAGGTCTCAAGGAAGGATGCTATAGGTGTGGAGGGATGCACAACTAGAGTGACTACCCTCAACAGTTCCAAGGCCCAAGACAAGGAAAAGGTCAGTGAAAAACCACAAGAGTAGATCTTGGTTGTGCACGTCATATTCATGTAGTGATCAACAATTGCAAGGCCGAAAATTAGTCAACAGTCATGGAGACCATAGGTAAGATCAATAGTATTATGTTTTCTTTACTTATTGACCCTGGAGCAATATAAAGTTTCATTTCTATTGCTTTAGAAAAGAGTAGAGTGATGGCTAGCATGCAAAAGTATTTTAACATAGTCAAAACGGGTTCTAGTAGTATTCAAAGTGTGGGTCAAAAGTTAGATAAATGTGATGTGGATCTAGGAGTGTGTAGGACTAGAGTATCGTTGTATGCTACTGCACTTAGATCTTATGATTTTATTTTAGGCATGGAATGGTTGGAGGTCCATGCAGTAGTATTGGATTGGAAGAGCAAGACATTAACATTTTACAATGATGAAAGTTACAAAATATTTTTAGTCGAAAAGAGGAGGAGCGTATCATTACAAATGATTTTGGCACTACAACTAAAGAAAAGTATGAGAAAGGGGTGTAAATTATACATTGTAATTATTACTATGAAAAAAGAAGAGGATAAGGACGAAATAATTAACCATCCTTTGTTTTTGGAATATATGGATGTGTTCCCCATGAAATTGCCTGGACTGCCACATCTAGATTTGGATTTCATGATTGAACTAAAATTGGGAACCGATCTTATTGCAATGCATTCTTATCGAATGTTAGTACAAGAGTTAAAGGAATTGCATATTCAATTGCAAGAGTTATTATATTTGGGATTAAACATTAGGATGTCATTTAATAAACCACCATTAATTGGATCTTGGTATTCCCTTGGTAAAATTTGCAATATGATGCCTTGGATGATTTTCTTGACCCTTGGTATGCATCAAATCCAATCTAAAATATAATATATTTGACTTCTCCCAATAATTAATTAAATTTATATTTGGGTTATTTTTTAGGAAACTTAGGAAAAATTAACCATTAATAGCCCAATAATCCATAATAGATAAAAATGATATTTGGAGGGGTCTATAATGGTTGTAGCATAATTAACTAAATATGGAGATCCGATACTCTTGGGTTCTCTCGTTGAACAATTCAAACCTAGGTTTGACCAAATCAAACTATTGGAAAAGTCAAACTTGGTCAAACTTTGACCATGCTAAAAATTGATATAGAGGCCATATATAAAGCCTAATAGAGGAAATCTCACTTAGAATGATATATATTTAGTTACAACTAATTCTAAGAATCTACCTTACACAAGGGATCACTATAGAATCATTGCATAGTCTTCATCACAATACTAGAGAATAGCAAAACATAAAGTAAACAATTAGTGTTTTATTTATATATCCACATATAACTAGCCATCACAAAGTATTGCATAGATAAACCTTTCTCTTAGGTAGAGTGGATGGTGAACAAGTCAATAGGCTATTCAAGTTAAGTATTGATCTTAGAGACTTGAGTTTCTCTTGAAGAATAGGGGAAATCAGAGGCTTCTGTGACATTCATTAGTTTGGAAAACACTAGGGTGTAGGGTGTCTTGCTAATGGATGATGTGCTAAAATATAGCCCTTTGACTCTAGCAATCACCCCCTTTATTTCTTTTCAAACTTTGCATTTTCAATTTCATTTTACTTTTCACATCTTGATAGTTTTTCATTTTGAAGTGCTTCTTTCTTTCTTTGGATATTTATTTAAAGAAATTTTATTTCTTTTGAATCCTTTAATAGGTTAATGATTGAAAGTTATTGGACCTAGATTTCTTTCTATTCACTGGTTATGACACAACCTTAACTCCACTGTTAGACACTATCCATAGGTGCTATGGCGTTTCCACAATAATGTTTTTTTAGAGAAAGTAGGCAATACCTATTAATTAAAGGAGTGCCTACCCTTCCAGCCACCAACCAATTTCAAGGATGGGGGAAATTTATTTCAATCCTTGAGAGTACACTTTCGGTTGCTATGTAATATCCCCAAATCATATCTAAGTAGATATCAACTCTAACACAAGGAGTCAATCAGAAAGACTCAAAATTAGGTGCTAGGAAGAGACTGGGATTAACTAGTTTTGTTGCAAATACTGTTGGCCTCTTCTCTAGTTCATAAAGGATCAAGGAATGGATATGAAAGTGGTCATTACAGTTCTGAAAATATATCAGAGGTTGCATAAGATGAGAATATGGACCAACTTGGATATTTGGCACACTAATTCAAACAACTTAGCAATCAACATGATAGGTGACTCAAAACAAGGATTTGAACAAGGTTTGGGCTTACAATGAGTTCAAATAAAGATAAGGGATAATTTTAAGTTGAGGTTCCTATGCACAATGCATTGGGACCTTTTATGGTTTCAAAATCAGCGAGGATGAAGTTTACTCCCAAGGCTCCTGGGCACCCCAACATATGCAAACTAAATCCTTTGCTTCACACATCTTGTCAACCAATGGAGATGTATTTCAGATTAGATAGGATTAGAAACACTAAATACCAATAAATTAACTCTTGGGATTCACTCCATTAAATTTAATAGATTTTTGAGAAGGATTAAGAGGAAACTAATGAAATTGGATTTTAGGACTCCTCAAGTAGCTTAACTTCAGGATGACCCAAACAATGCAAGGGGAATACGGATTATCAATATAATGGATGGGATTTATTAATTTAATTGTTAATGAACATAAGAAAGTGAGAGCATCGAATTTGGATTTGTCTTGATTTGATACCGATTCAAACACTGAAACTAGTTCAAATTTCATAACAATCTAGACTGGGTGCGTATAAGAGGAAAAAAATAAGAATTTTATTAATTGTAGAAGGAAAATAAATATAAAATGTATGATATGAAATAAATGGAATCCTTCAGAGGCTGAATTACATCGAGAATTTATATCAAGAATAAAAGAGAAGAAGAGAGAATTCTCCATGAGAAGAGACTAGGAAAATATGAATATTTGAACTGGAAGGTTTCTTCAATCACTGCAACTAGCTCTAACCTCACTGGATATGATCATAGGACCTATAAATAAAATCAATGACGAATATAAAATGTCCTCATCCTCACATTTGAAGCATAGGACACATATCCCATCTTGGACTAGGGGCACATCTCCCAAGTCTAGAGTAGCACAATGCTCTCAGATCAATTCACAAACTGAAAAAAGATGTGATAGTGATACAATATCCTTATTTTATTGACCAATTTGTAATCAAGTTCGAATTTACTCTTCTTGTGGTCCACATTTCTCAACCAATGTGCCCTCACGAGTGGATATAAACTTGCTTTGCTTTCCAAGCTTTTCTTTTTGCTTTCTTCTTTTAATGTGTTATCCTGCTTCATTACGTTATCCTACTTTTATGCTTTATTGTACTTTTTTGCCTTTGGCCTGCTTTATCCTGCTTTTATGCTTTATCCAGTTTGTCTACATTTAGCCTTCTTTCCTTGCTTTCCTGCTTTATAGTTCTTTTCTTCTTTCCTGCTTTGTGCCATATTTCCTTGTTTTATTTTGTTTCCTTTTTTCTTTTCTTCATTGGATGATTTATTCTTTCTTTCCTCCTTTTTAAACTTCATTGTAGCAAAACCTTATCTCCTAATTATCACCACTTGGCCCATTCTCTTTATTATTTTATTTAAGATCAAATTTATTCATGGAAAATAATTTATCTAATAGTGCATCTTCAACTTTAGGAAATAATAAATGTTATTATTAATTAATTTTCTTGTTTCAATATCTAATCCCAATCAATTAATGTAATTTCATATTAAAACCATATGGGATAATTGGCTAATAGAAAGATCCATATGTCACCAAAATGGATTCATGAAAGTCCTCCCCTCCCAAGACTTGGTTGTCCTCAAGCAAGGGAAAATATGAATGATGAAACATTTGGACTCTTTTCAACAAACTTCTTCAAGCTACTACATACACCATTTGAAATTCATCCCATTCATAGGTAACTCCTTTAGTAATATTACATTTTTCAATCCTTCACCATTAACTCCTATATGACCCTTCTTTCAGAATAATCCATGGATAATTATGTTGTAAGGTTTGGATTGGGTTTTGAACAAAACATGCATAATGACCAACTGTTAGGATTATTAATTAATCCCCCCTTCACCACTGCAGTAAATTTGTATTTTGCTAGATTAGGAGGTCGGTTCCACTTCACTAGTGCATGAGAGTTACCTGGGGGGAACCTAACACTCAATGTGCCTATCTCCATGAGTTTAGGAGCTCTAGGGACCAATCCCTATAATTCAAGAAACCAATCTGAGTGCCACTAATAGTCTCCAGAAGTTGACCCTAGTCGGTGCTCAATTATGCTCTGATTCCCATCAGTTAAAACACTCTCAGTCATCCTAGCACTACTTTCATTATTTTAGGAAAGTAGGGTTCCTTTTCTCACCTAAATCAGTCAGTTAAATGGTTATGAACTGATTCAGTGATACAAAATTGCATTAGTGAGCTCTAGTGGTTATTTACCTACACCGAGTTAGCTCCATAGTCAGTCCAGGTTGGTAGATTCGAATCCTATCTTAGGTATTTGTATACTCCTATTTGTAACACCATTGTATTGCATATAATATACTCATTAATTGATGTAATGATATTCTTCCACTTTTTTCTCCATGTGTGTGCAATTTTTGAATGAGTAATTGATCAGTCTTTACTGAATTCTTCTCTCTCTTCTGCAACCTTCTTTTCTCATTGAATTCATGTAGGTCAAAATATCCTATGCTTCATTAAATTTACATGGTATCAGAGCAAGTATCTAGGCCAACTTCAAACCTTAGAAACTTCCATTGATGCACCAGAAAAAATTGGGTTCCACATAAATATTGGTATTCTTTCCTTACTCCCTCTGGATTCTGTCCAGATAAGTCTAGCCAGGTGTTATGCACCCATAGAAAGTGAACATTTCAAAGTGGAGAGTGTTTGAATTGGTTTGATTTCAAATTGAAGAGTTTTTTCGGTGTTTTTTATGTTAATTGAAGTTTTTCTAAAGAATTAGCTATTTCTGGAAGCTGTAAGATGAAGAATTCAATAGTTTTGACACCCAAAATCCTCACACCCTTCAATTATCTTGATTGGAGGGATGATATTCATATTATATTGTGCAACAAGGGTTTGTACAGGGTCACCATGGACATATAAATCAAACCCCAACAACATCTTGGAAAATCAAAGTATCTAAACAAGCTTGATTAAGCATCTGGCTTCATGTCCATCCACATCTCCAGGGAGTTTCTCTTCTATCTTGATGGAATGAGAAATACAAAACAAGGATGGGATAAGATTGAATCCTTGTTTGGAAAGAAGGATCCATTAGAGCCTCCCAAAATCAACCTCTCTTGGCTGGTGATACAAATAATGCACAAGAAAGGATGAATCAAAATGGAAAGGAAAAGAGGAACATTGAATTTAAACCTCAAGAAGAGTTTGATCCAGCATATGAAGCCTCAGGCTCTAAGAAGGACAAACATCAGAGGTTTGACAAGGGAAAGTTCTCCTACTGTAAGCGAGGAAACCATACAGAGAAATATTGTATGAAGAAGATAATAGATCAGATGTAAAAAATCCTTGAGCAGCACAATATTTCCCTCCTTGAAGGCATAAAGAAGGATGACTATGGAGACAATACTGGAGATCATGAGAGATGCCATGCACTAAAGGATATTTTTTTCAAAACCACATGCCTTCCTCATTGATTCAGGAGCCTCCAATCACATGGTTGCATCCAAAGAATCATTCTCTTCATTTCAAGTTACTAATGGTCCAAGTATTCACATGGGATATGACACTCAAATCTAATCTAAGGGGAAGGGTTCAATCAAATTAGAGCATGTAGTATTCAACAATTCCCTCTGTGTCCTCCTTGGAAACAAATCTATTGTCTGTATATCAAATGACTCATAGAGGGTCACCAAAGTGAGTTGTATTTGGTCCTGACTCAGTGGAGGTATTAGATATCTCAAATGGCAAGATGATAGTGAAAGGTTTTGCAAACCATGCCTCCAACGAATATGAATTCTCACACTTTTCACCATACTCAGATCTAGTACAGTCTCAACTACCATTTGAAAGGGAAGGTAAACTCTTTTTACCTAAACCTTTTGCATATGATAATGTTTCCATTAATGTTTCAGATTCAGAATCAGAAGCAGAGGATCAAGTTGAATCAATTTATGGAATTGAAGATCAAGTTCAATAGGATCCAGATCCATATCCAGTCCCTACTCCCAATCCTAGGACTAAATTGGATCAAAAGTTTATTGAGGCTACTAGGAACATGAATAGAGAGTCATCTGACATGAGGAAAACAAGATCTCAGTTTCAACAATAATACTTATGCCATGTCAAGAAAATACATTCCTACTAGATACTCGGTGCTACAAATTCCTAGAGAGACGATTCATGACGATAAGCTCTGATCAACAATTCTACTCCTTGAAGAACAAATTAGATCATGTCACTCTTCCTCCAGAAAAAAAAGAGACAAAGGAAACAACTATTCTCCTATATGTCATCAAATTGGAAGAAGATGGAGAGGTTCATATGCGCAGTACCAGGAAACTAGTGCACACAAGGACCATCACACTGAATTACTGCTCCATAAAGTTGCAGATTGCAGAAATATTTTTGCAAGTTTTTTACTCAAGAAGAATTTTTCTCTTTGTATAAATTCTTGATTCAGTTACTGTTCCTGGTTTTTCCTGCTTATTTTGAGGGGGGGGGGTTCTCCCCATTTCCTCGATTTGTTAAGCATTCATGTTTTTCCATTTAGATTGATGGGTGAAATTTGGTATTAGTTTCCATGGATCAAGTTTTCCAAGTTAGGATTAAGGGGGGTGTTAGGATTAATTAATTAATCCCCCCTTGACCACCATAGTCTATTTGTCTTTTCCTAGCTTAGGAGGTCATTACCACTTCACTGGTGCATGGGGCACTCACCTAGGGGCCACCTACCACTCAATGCACCTATATGCATGAGTTTAGGAGCTCTAGGGACCAGTATCTATAATTTAGGAACCCATTCTGAGTGCCACGAATAGTCTCCAACAACTGAACCTATTCAATGTTTAGTTATGTTCAATTATGCTCTGATTCCCATCAATTAGATCATTCTTAGATATCCTAGTGCCACTTTGCATGATTTGAGGAAACTAGGGTGCCTATTCTCACCTAACTCAGTCATTTAAATGGTTGTGAACTGATTCAGTGATATGGAGTCGAACTAGTGAGTTCTAGTGGTGATTTACCCACACCAAGTTAGCTTCGGAGTGAGTCCAAGTTGGTAGATTCGAAACCTGTATTAGTCATTCGAATTCTCCTATTTGTAACACCATTGTATTGCATACAATAAAACTGATTAATGTATGTAATACTATTCTTCCATTTTTGTCTCCATGTGTTTGCAATTTTTCTACGAGTAATTGATCAGTGTTTACTGAGTTCTTCTCTCTCTTCTGTAGCCTTCTTTTCTCATTGAATTCATGCAGGCCCGAATATCTTATGCTTCATTGAATTTAACACCAACCTCTTCTTGAAGCACTTAGGATAGAAATAACCATGCTCGGGTATACTTACATTCCTATGAACAAGAGGATATGTGTTGTACATAAGGGATTCTTCAATGCAATTTCCTGAAACACAACTATCATGTACTAAAATATTAGTGAAAATCATAAAATCAAGACTTGGACAATTGTGCTTTACCCATTTATGCCCCTGAAGTGGTATAGAGTGCAGAAGACAAATATGATCCACTTCTCATTGTTGATGTGGGCTGCAACCATTTTCATAATTCAATCACTCATCATTTAGGTGTCCCCATAGATATCTAAGTACAATGATGGAGTGAAACCAAGTGTGGCTAACATTAAACAAGTTCCCATTACTTCCCTCATTAATTTTAAATCTCCCAAAGTTTTCATCCAATGGGAAAACTATTTTATTTCCTTTGGTAGCCATATACGCCATGAGTTTAAATGAATCTCTACATGCTGAATCATCCTTACCATGTTCAATCATACGACCAAAATTCTATATCACTATCCTTTCAACTTCATGTTCAACAAATTAATATGTAATTATTTCTCTACCCAAACTCATGACATATCTTTCAAACCAAGGGTGCACTTCTTTCAACATCCTACCATGAACCCGAATGTAATCAAAGAGAATCAACACAAGCTTACCAAAGTGCTTGACATATTCTCTAGTCATATAAGATGGTGGAGTCACAAGTACAATAACAAATCCAACTCTCATGCATAATAATATAGAATTGTCATAATGGCAACAAGGAGATGCTTTCTGCAAAAAAAAAATTCTTTTAAGAGAATTTGATGATGATATCCAAAGTAAAGATAAATTTTGGGAGAAGAATTAACCTTATGCATATCTTTCCTTTTTAGAGGTGTCTCTATCCCACATACTGCTACATGAATCTTCTAGGTGAAATAGTCGAGAACAAAGATGATCCCAGGGTCCCAAATAAATTTTAGATTGCGGAAGTGTCTCCTACCCCCTCCTCTACACTGCTCAGTGTATCCATCAAAAGAATCATGAAAACTTCCAACCCACCAAGAAGGAGAGTCTTGAGTCCATCCACCATAAAGAACCTCCACGACAAGTTGCAGACATATGAGGAAAACATTCATAAGATTGAAAGCATTGGAGAGGAAGCAATCAGAGTGTGGGTTATACAAGATTCAGTCCATAAGCATCTCTTTGAGGAGTTGTTGATGCAGACCACACAGAAAGTGAAGGAGATAGAATCCTAACTATCCAAACATGAATTGGTTGCACGTTTACTGGAACCAATATACTATCGATTCATTAGCGAGGAAGCTCATGCATGGAGTATTTTTATTAAGAAACCAGTTGGTCCCACATAAGAATTTGTTTTAGCAACTTTATGTAATATTTTATATTTATTCCAATTTTCCTAGTGGGTACACTAGAAGACAAAAATTTTGTAATCGAAGAGTTAAGGAAGCCTAAGAGGCTAGGGTAGCTAAAAAGTCATATGTAATTTGTATAAATAGGGGTAGAATAGAGATGAGGGAGGAATTTTTCCTAGCAGACATATGCTAAAGTGATTTGTATAAGAAATAATTCTTTTATAAATAAAGGGAACCAAAAATATTTGTTGGAGGAAGGGCTGTACAAGTTTTTAAATGGGTTGTGTGGATCGCTAAATGATGAATTATTTATGTTTTGGAATGCTGTACAATCTGTTAGATCATTCTAAACTTGCTGAATTATTTCTGTGTTTATGAATGATTTCATTTTCTATTATGAATCTTGTGCAAGAAATAAGTAATGGATGTTTTAACTTAACAAAGCTATCTTTGTGTTATTGCTGTGTTTATGTATGAAGAATTTAACAGCTACCTGTAGGATTCTACATGCAAATAGTACAGTATATTACTCATTTTGATAAAAAAAATTCTCCTTGGGGATAGTGACAATAATTTAGAATAGATTAGGTGTTTCTTTGCTTTCGCAGAAGTGATTGTGGGGCAGTATCGGTAAGACGTGAGGTAAGAACCTACGCATCTCTAGTGAGGCTCTTACCCACTGGTCACTTTCATTTAGTTTAGGCACTTGCATTTCATCCCTAAATATATACTTTCTTTTAATTATATGGTAGTCAGGCCTCTAACTGGACGGATTCCCCATACCAAACGATAAACGATCTAATTGGGAATGGTTATTGGGGAGAATCCCTACTGTCAGTACCTAGGATTTTCTAGGAATCAATAGTTTTGGCGCTAGAAGGAGGGCCTCTAGTGCATGGCTGGCAGAATAATTCCCTTCACACAAAACTATTCCACTGGTGATAACTCTGAAACTAGTTTTTCTAAAGATTTCATTCCCAAAGAAAGGGGTACCCTGAAGTAGAAGTTGCGGAATAAATCTATCTTGTTCCTTTTGAAGTAGTTAACCACTTAAGGAGACATACAAGTTCTTAAGTAAAGAAGCTTGGAGGATTACAGACAATCCATGAATTACCAAGAAGGAGGGCTCCGAGAAGAATACCTACTTACACTGAATATTCGATCTTGGTGGGAAATTTGGAAGAGTTGGTAAACTTATCCATACAAGAGATTGTACAACTGCTTGATCAGTTGGGACCGGATTCCCCTGTTTTCAATCTCCTTTTCAGTCTCCACCACTGAATCCTCATAGAATCATGGCTAGAAATGTTCCCCCAAATGCTAATCAACCTATTAATCCTAATCCACCACCAGCCTGGAGAGCCAGAACACCACTCAACCTGGCTTCTCCTTTACATGCTTTGCCTCAGAATGCTGAAAAGGCATTACCTAATTTTGACCCAAGAAAGGGCATTTATATGGATGACCACCTGCAAATTGTTTATTTGGATTTAGAACTTTTAGCCGTGGAGCATGAAGATGTAGTATGTAGACTCTTTCCACACACCTTTGAGGCTAAGGCCTCTTCCTGGTATTTCGATTTAAAAGCAAATTCGATAACAAATTGGGATACTTTTGAAAGATGATATAAATTTAAGTTCGGTAGTCAAAGAACCATTGCCAATCTCATGAAAGTGTTTCTATCTCTAAGGATGGACAAGAAAGAGAAAGTGCAAGATTTTAATCAGAGGTTTGCTTCCCCTTTAAATAAATTCAGTGCTACAATAAAACCTGCTGAAGAAACTTTAATAGAATATTACACTTCAGCACTTTGCCCCGGCATAGCAATGTTTGTTAAGAGGTTAGTAAATCCTTCTTTGGTAGAAACTTATGAAGAAGAAAATAAAGTAGAGGCTGAACTTAAAAGAATAAATAAACACACTGCAAAACCAGATGTAAGGATGTTTAGCAGTAAGAACCCTTTGCGGTTAACCAGACCTAAAGAGGAACATTCAAGTGAATTGTAAAACGTGGTTAAAATGGTACAAAAGTTATCTAACAAGATCGGCGACTTAGAAAAGGATAAAGAACCAAGTTCATCCAAGAAACAGTTCGAACCATATTTCAAGAAAAGGGAGGAAAATGGAACATCCCAACCACCGTAGTATAACACTTATGTTTTGAATTTTACTAAAGTAGGAATGGACCATTTTTGGACTTTTCATCAAGAACCTCATTCTAAAAAAAGTTTAACACAATGTATTAACTCAATGACTCTAGTTATGAATAAATTATTAGATTCTTAGATAACAAAGCCAGAGGTTGAAGAAGAAAAAATGGATGAACTAGAAGAATCGCATGAAACAACGATGGTTTTATGGGACTGTGCACCTACACTTGGGTTGGAGGAAGAGGAACCTACAGAAGAAATTCAAATTTCAACAGTTAATGTCACAACCAGAAGCAAAGGGTCAATAATGGATGAAAACCTATCACTACCTAATATTAGGAAGTTACAAGAAAGTATGAAGAAGATTAGCAGTAATACCCAAACACCATCTAAGTTTGATTTGGTCATCACCAAAAATAAATTTACAGCCGTGAGTAAGCTTGTGAATGTTGTGGAAAATAAAGTAGAAAACAATAAAAAGGGCCCAGTAGAATGTGATATGGGATATGACATAATAGAAGACATTAAGAAAACAAAGGCAAATATTTCTTTATTTGAAATGTGCAACTTACCTCAACAAAGAAAGAATATCCTGGAATCTTTTGCAACAACCAAGTAGATCCCAGGATGATATTCAATCAGATAAAGAAATCAAACTTTACCATTTTTATTATCTTTTGAGATTTTCAACCATAATGTGCATAATTGTTTGGTAGATTCTAGATCTTCCTCTAATGCCATGCATCTTTCAGTTTGTAGAAAGATAAATAGTCAACATACACCCTCTTCATGTAAGATCATTTAGTTGGATATATCAACAGTCAAGGTAGTAGGAGAAATGAAGAATGTGTTGATTCGGTTATCTACAGATGAAAGGGTCTGCCAGTTTATAGACATCATGGTGGTAGATATACCAGAAGCATATGGTTTGATTTTGAGAAGGGACTGGTCTGCAAAACTCAATGGGTACTTTCCAACTGACTGGTCGCACTTGTGGTTTCCCTATAAGAATAGTCAAAATCAGACCAAGGTGATGAGGGAACCACCCATGAAGCACAAAGTGACACAATTGGAAGGAAAAATGAACCTGTGAATTTCGCACATTCAGCCTTGGGTAACTATTTCATAGAGATTGAACCCAGAAACTATCAAGTGGAAGAATCCAGCAGTGAGTCAGAAACATAGTCCGAACTCCATTTTTCATGGACTGATAATATTGATTGTAATATAGTTAATTTGGTTTCTAATTTAGAAAACAACACTAATTCTATAGATGTAGAAGATAGATTTTGGTCCTTGTATTTTGATGGTTCCAAAACTCAAGAGGGATTAGGAGCAGGGTGTGTCCTGATTGATTCCGAAAATAACAAACATTTTCTCTCTTGTCGACTAGAGTTTGAGTGTACTAATAATACAACTGAATATGAAGCTCTAGTTCAGGGCTTGAAAAAGGCCATTGAGCTTAAAGTTAAAAATTTAAAAGTGTTTAGTGATTCTGAAATAATTGTTAGACAAGTTCGAAACACAATTCACTGTCTGTCACCACACTTAAAGGGTTACCAAACTGAAGTATGGGATCTTATAAAACATTTCAATGCTATCAATATCGATTCAATTCCTAGATTGCAAAATGCAGTAGCTGATTTGTTGGCTAATTCTACTGCAAGATTAGTACGCACTAATAACAAATGCTCAATTGAATTGATATTTAGGCCATCTATACCAGACAATGTCACAAATTTGAGAGTATTCGATGATGATCAACAAATCTTAGAGGTCCTAATGAATGATGAGACTTTCAAGGACTCGGTGATTGATGACGAAGAACATCAAGCCAATCTTCAAAGTGGAAACTTCACGCCTAAATGGGTAAGAACGTTGGAAGGGATGTTTGACTTAAATAGCAAGTTCATAAAACCTGCCAATGTCAAAACAAACAGTTCATCTATGCAGTATGATCTGATTAATCTTGGGATAGAGGCTGAACCCAAGTATGTGAACTTGGGAACATGTTGTTCACTGGGAGAAAGAAGAAAATTTATCAGTCTGTTTCGACAATATAAGGATGTTTTTGCTTGGACATATGAATATTTGAAGACCTATGATACTCGCATCATCCAACATGTTATTCCTATTAAAGTAGGTGTGAAACTGTTCTAGCAGCCACCGAGGAAAATGCATCCCAAGCTGGAACCACTGATCCAAAATGAAATGAAGAAGTTACTTGACGCAAAGATCATTTTCAGAGTCAAGAATTCCAAGTGGGTGGAAAATATGGTACCAGTAAGAAATAAATCTGGTAAATAAGACTGTGTGTAGACTTTAGAAATCTGAACCGAGCTTCAGATAAAGATAATTATCCAGTCCCATCAATGGAGAAAATACTACAGATGATTTTAGGTTCTGAATTGTTCTCCCTATTGGATGGGTTTTTGGGATACAAGCAGGTATTAGTAGTAGAGCAAGACAGGATGGAAACCACATTTCGAACAAAGTGGGATACTTTTTCTTACAGAAGGATGCCCTTCAGTCTTATCATTGTGGGAGCCACTTTCTAAAGGGCAATGGATATATATTTCTGGGGTTTAATTGGCCACAGTCTGGTAGTTTATCTGGATGACGTAACGGTTTTCTCTAAGAAGAGAGAAGATCATATGTTTCATTTGAAACAAAATTTTGACCGCTGTAAAAAATATGGCATCTCTTTAAATCCTAAGAAATGCATCTTCGTAGTATTAGAAGGAAAACTAGTGGGTCACATTCTTTCTAAAGAGAGAATCTCCATAGACTCGGAGAGGATAGAATCCATAGATAAGATTCCCTTACCACACAATTAAAAAAGGTATGCAATCTTTCATGGGGACTATAAATTTTGTTTGAAGGCTTGTTCCTGATTTTGCACAAATAGTAAAACCTTTGCAACAAATGGTAAAGCAAAGTGTACAATTTAAATGGACTGACTTAGAGAAGGGTGCATTTAACAACATCAAAGCGACAATAGCTCACGCATCTTCTCTTAAAAGTCTTGATTTTGAAAAAGATTTTATCATGTACACCTTTGCCTCTGATAACTCACTAGCAGTAGTGCTCACACGAAAGGAAGAAAGGGGAGATGAATACCCCATATCATTCATGAGCACTAGGTTGCAAGGTTCTAAATTGAACTACCCTGCTATTGAAAAATAGGCATATGCAATTTTTAAGGCAGTGAAACATTCAGGCCTTACATTCTTAAAAATAGAACCAAAGTAATTGTTCCTCACCCAACGGTTCAGACCCTTTTTGTACAAAAGGAATTTGGAGAATGAAGAGGAAATTGGGTGACAACGTTACAAGAATATGATTTGGAATTTAAACCAGCCACTATTATCATTAAAGGACAAGGGATTTCAAGTTAATGGTTGAAAGTCAAAACAACAAAGATGATGATTGGGAAAATGAGGTCGAGTTACATATGTTTGATATGTGTCCTATATTTACAGCTCCAGAGTCTTGGTACAGAGATCTGATACATTAACTTCAACAAGGATATTTACCAGAACATTGGAACTCTAAACAAATAAGAGCACTTCGTTTAAATTCAACATCTTATTAGATAATTGATGGAGTTCTTTTTAGGAAAAAACTATGATGGAGTATTTTTGAGATTCCTGGAACAAGAGGATGCCTCTAAAGTTGTTAAAGAATTGCATGATGGTCCTATTGGAGGACATTTTTTAGGAGACACTAATGCCCACAAGATTCTAAGAGCTGGATATTTCTGGCCAACCTTGTTTAAATATGCTCATGCTTATGTAAGGAAGTGTGACACATGCCAGAAAAGCAGCGAGAGACTAGCAAAAGTAGTTGGACCATTGTAACCAGTGATTGTTTCGAAGCGGTTTGAACAGTGGGGAATCAAAATCATTGGATAAATCAATCCAAATTCTTCATTGCAACATAAATACATACTCACAGCCACTGATTACTTCAGAAGATGGGTGGAAGCAATTCCGTTACATAAAGTGAACGAAGAATGGTCATAGACTTCTTACAAGAAAATATTATGACCAGGTTTGGGGGTTCCAATTTAGCTGGTTTTTGATAATTTGTCTTACTTTTCATCAATTAAGCTAACTGAATTCTCTAATGAAAAATGAATGAAATTGCACTACTCTACTAATTATTATCCACAAGGTAATGGGTTAGCTAAATCAACTAATAAAAACCTTATCATAATTTTAAAGAAGACTGTCATAGAAAACCAGAGAAGTTTGCATGTAGCTCTTCCAAATGCACTTTGGGCAGATAGGGTCACCCCCAAGAATTCCTTAGGTGTGTCACCTTATACTCTAGTTTATGGGAAATAAGTTGTTTTACTGCTGAATATTTTAGTCCCATATTCCATGTTAGCCCAAGCATCCCGGGGGTCTGGTAGTGAGGTTTTACAAGCTCAAATTAATACCTTGCTGAAGTTGGAGGAGTCTAGGATCAACCCTAAAGAGAGGTTTAAACACCAGCATGAGATTGTTAAAAGGTGGTTTGATAAACACAAGTCCAGGAAGGGAAGTTTTGAAGTTCGAGACTTTGTTCTTAAATGGGATCACCCGCATGATGAAAAGGGAAAGCATACAAAGTTTCAACACCTATGGGTTGGCCCATTTCAGATTGTCGAAAAGTTAGGCCCCTCGACTTATAAGTTACAGGACTTATAGGGGTGGGAAGAGAATATGCTTGTTAATGGTCTGGTTCTCAAACTTTATTTTACCTAGTATCTTAGGAGTCATTTGTACATAAATAAACCTTTTCCTTTTGCTTTCAATTTTCTTTTAGTTGTGTTTACTTTTTTTCTGTTGATTTACTTTTTCTTGGCATTTGATTTATTTCAGTAATTTTCTTTAGTTTATTTCTTTATTTCAGAATAATCCAGCTCAAATTTTTGGTGCTTGGGGAATATTGGAATCTAGACAAACTGCCAAATTTTAATTCAGTAACTACTCATTAGAATTTATCTATGTCAAATTTTTTATCAGAACAAGATTCTTTAATTTGATAGACTGCTGAAGGGAAGTCTTATTTTAAGAACACATTGAAGTCCTATTTTAAACCCTGTAAAATAACTAAGGTAGATGAAGTCTAGAATACTATTTTGGGACTCCATTCACTCTCACATTAATATATGTCCTAGGAATCTTGCCGCAAAAGACCCATGAAAAGGAAGCATAACAGAGAGGTGTATGGTATTCAAAATAATCCCATGCCACAAAATGAAAGCCAAAAGGATTAACATAAAGAGTCAAATTTCCAAGAAAGAAAGTATATATTGAAAGGATATATTGAAGACATAAATCAGTAAATGAATGGATTGCTCAAAAAAGGTTCTTCTCCGTCCGTGAGTTGAAACAAATTATCACTCACACAAAAGGACACCATGGATGGAAGAACTTAAATCAAATCTCAAATACAAAAAGAAGCAATCCAGGAAGACTCTAAATACAAAAGTCTTAAGCATCAAAGAATGCAAAAGGCATGGGAATGAGGAACAAACGAATGCATATGTCTAACTCTGCCACAATCATGTGGTGTCATGTACGACAGTAACCAAATACAAAGGTAAAATGAACTTCACATTCTGGCCCCAAAAGAGTTATCGCGACTTTTAAACCTGGTTACCATACCCCAAGAGACTAAAATCAATGAGATGTTCTCGATCTTACATTCCTGGAAAAATCTAGACTCTTAAATAATTGGAACAACTCAGAGATTTGAACTGATTTTTTTGGGAAGGTTTTGTTTTCTTATCCACCGGTCCACTATCAGGAACTTTCCATAAGTTCACCGACAAGCCTTTTCGGAAGTATCTACTGACAGCATCGGCAAGACTCGTTTTTGCAAGCCGATACATTCAAATGTTTTGATCTTTTGCAGCCAATGATTTTTTGTGGTATGGACGATAATGTTTGCGGGAGTTTTTGTTGAGTTCCTTCGATGGTATCGAAAGTAATCCAGTATTGGAGCCGATGTTGTCGTGAGTGATCTTTCTTTTTACCACCGATAAAAAGTTAAGGATCCTACCGATAGTCTTATCATCGGCAGGAGTGTTGAATGTTACCCAGTAACATGGGATTCGCTCCTTGAGTCCACCCGACACTATCCTAGCCTCTTCGTTTGTTTACCAATTTGGAGGGGTTTGTCTATGATTTTTGTTAACTTTAGCGTTAAACGACGTTTTGCCCTCGAGCATTTAATCACGCNCCCCGACACTATCCTAGCCTCTTCGTTTGTTTACCAATTTGGAGGGGTTTGTCTATGATTTTTGTTAACTTTAGCGTTAAACGACGTTTTGCCCTCGAGCATTTAATCACGCAGCTACCGCATTAATGCCTTTCCGCGGTTGTTCCTATTTAAGCCTCAGAGGGTTTATTTTAGAGTTATTGTCACCTACCATTCGGAGCGCTGCGAGCTATTGATCACCACCCAGATCAAGCCAACCACGCGAGGTGTTTCACTCACCAACTATAAGCTATCATCTTCTAGGTCGGATTCAAGCTCTATCTTAGTCACAATTTTTGGTAGTTTTAATTGGGTAAACGTGTGTTTAGGTTTTACGGATTTAGTGTTTTCCCCATCCCATGGTATTTATAGTCACATCCAAACCCGTAGAGGTCCTTTCCATTTGGTTTTTAGGGTTCTCCAACCTCTGGAAGGTTTCCCAGTGTTAGAGGGTTTTCCCTCCTACTCCGCTCCACTCGGCCTCACCGCTCAGACCATGTCAGACTCAAACATTGGCGGGGTTTTGTCCAGTCAAACATTTCGTTGACTGTGCCTCCCCTGGTTGATGTTTTTATGGGAAAAGTACCATCATTGGTCGAGGTAGGGTTGAAGAAGTTCTCCCTAGACTGGATTTTAGCCTGACCGTATTGTTAAAACCACTAGGATGCTGTGAGGTTTGTTCCCATTGGTTTCTGTAGGGAAATTCCCTGGTTGTATCTTTAGAGCGAGGTGTTTCCCATTCATGAGGTGTGCATAATGGTTTCGACAGAAAGCCTCAAGTGGTTGATGTGTTTCCAAATCTTGAGTTTCTAAAACTCGTGCGGCATGAGAAATTTGCTTATGGAAAGACCCAGTCGTAACCTATCATTCACCTTTTGGTTTTTAGAGTAGTTGAATAGCTTTATTTTTGCGTCACAGATACATTTTGAGATGTTTTAGGATGAGTTGGTAAAGACTATTTTATTAAATAAAATCTTATGATGGAGCTTCATGTCTCAGTTATCATTTTGTATTTCAGATATAGTGTGTATGTTCTGTAGATTTTATCAATAATGAATGCATGCTTCTTGACCAAATAAATTTTAAGTCATTTCTTGGTATGTTGTGTTACAGTCTCAACCTCCATACAATAACATGCCAAAGAAAGGGAAAAGGAGGGCTCAGGCCACAGGAGATGATCCAGATGTAGATATTGTGTCCAAAATGGAAATTATCTACGAAGACATGAATTCTATCACAGGGGTTGATTTGGAATTCAAATAGGGGTAGATTTACCAGATGATCAAAGACAATACTGTCCCAAATGCAGGTTTGGAAGATATACCATTGTATGCAAAAATCAAAAGATACACCATTACAAAAGTGGTTACATGCCCTGAGATTTTCTCGTGTGCTGAATTTATCGGATGGATCCTATATCGGGCGGATGCAGCTACTATGATCGTGACCAACACAGGAAAGAAGGATTTTTCCTTTCTTAGCCCTTCCTACATTGCCAAATCTTGAAAGCTACCGGAACCCAAGAATTTCATGACAGATAAATGGATAAAGGATTTGGATATGGATGTGATTGACTATGCTAAGAAGATGATGTTGTCTGGGAAACAATTTTGCCATAAAGCTTCAGGAGAATATGAGATTGCTAATTTGCGCACCCCATACTGTCTGATGGCCCTAATGGTGAATCAGATTTTTGGCTGGGAAAACAGGAAGTTTTATAAAATAAGATATATTCCAATAATATATCATGTGGCCATGTAAGGTGGAAAATGAAAAGCAGCTCGATGTAACTCCATTCCATAGTTAAGTATGTTTGTTGCAAAGAGAAATAAATCAGGTTCAAATAAATTTGGCAGAGGAAACGTATAAGATTAAGCAGATAGAGGCTAGACTAAAGGAAATAGCACATGACTCATTAGAGTTCAAAAAAAGGCTAGCAGAAGTTGCAGAACTTGTGCATAGACGTTAGATGACGTGGATTAGAGCTAATTCACCCTTTCCAGATAACATGCCTTAAAATATTACAGGAGGATTAAAGATGGAATTGGCACTACTGAATTTCAACAACATAGCAGCAGCAAGATTGAGCACAACAATTGATAAAACTATAGAAAAGTGTAATGCGTTCTACAAGAAAATGTGTGCAACTCACAATAAGTGCCAAGCTTCAACAACAACTCAAGTCTAGGATTTCCCAGACAAATACCAACATTTAAAGAACCTTCAGGACAAGCTGCAGATAGACAAGGAAAGCATTCAGAAGATCGAAAGCATTGGTGAGGAAGCAATCAGAGTGTGGGTTATACAAGCTTAAGTCCATAAGCATATCTTTGAGGAGTTGTTGATGTAGACCGCACTAAAAGTGAAGGAGATAGAATCCCAACTATCTAAACATGAAGTGGCTGAACGTTTCTTGGAGCCAGTAGACTATTGAGTCATCAACGAGGAAGCTCATGCATGGAGTGTTTTTATTAAGAAACCAGTTGGGCCCACATAAGAATTTTTTTTATCTCCATGTGGAAAATTTATGTGATATTTTATATTTATTCCAATTTTCCTAGTGGGTACACTAGAAGAAAAAATTCTGTAATCGAAGAGTTAAGGAAACCTAAGAGGCTAGGGTAGCTGAAAAGTCATACATAATTTGTATAAATAGGGGTTGAATAGATATGAGGGAGGAATTTTTTTCTGGCAGACATATGTTGAAGCTATTTGTATAAGAACTACTTCTTTTATAAATAAAGGGAACCAAAAATTGTTGCTGGAGGAAGGACTGCACGAGTTTCTAAACAGGTTGTGTGGATCACTAAATGATGAATTATTTATGTTTTGGCATGCTATACAATCTATGAGATCGTTCTAAACTTGCTGAATTATTTTTGTATTTATGTATGATTTCATTTTCTGTTATGAATCTTGTGCAAGAAATGAGTAATGGATGTTTTAACTTAACAAAGCTATCTTTGTGTTATCTGTCTGCTATGTTTATGTATGAAGAATTTAACAGCTACCTGTAGGATTCTACATGCAAACAGTATAGTATATTACTCATTCTGATCTAAACTTTGCTCCCTGAGAATAATTAGAATAATTTAGAATAGATTAGCTATTTTTTTCTTTTGTAGAAGCGATTATGGGGCAGGAGCGATAAGACAAGAGGTAAGAACTTGCACATCTCTAGTGAGGCTCTTACCCATTGGTCACTTGCATTTAGTTTAGGCACTTGCATTTCACCCCTAAATATAAAATAGACTTAAAAATTTCTTTTAATTGTACGGTAGCCGGGCCGCTAACCGGATGGATTCCCCATACCAAACGATAAACGATCTAATTGGGAACGATTATTGGGGAGACTCCCTACTGTAGGTACCTGGTATTTTCCAGGAATCAACAAGTACATGTATAAGAGACCTGTTTTTATAAAATTAATGGCCCTAAAATGTTGAACCATTTGTTACAAGAATTTTCATTTGTCCAATTTTACATGGCAAGGGGATACTCTTCTATCAAAATTACTCAACACTTGCACATGTAATCAAACCTGGTGGGTAGCCTTACATACCCGTGCCTTCCCTACTGAAGCAAGACCTTATTGAGGAGGAAGCAAGTTTGACTGGCACAAATAGCTTAGTTTTTAATATGGTATCTCTTTCCAATTCATCTTTTCTAGGTTCATGGTAATGTACAATTATATGAGGATTCTTGGTTGTATGGTGATAGAACCCACTTGTCCCTGTAATTTTGTTTTTTGTTTTTCTATATGGTTTGCACGTAATGGGATTCTCATTAGTAGGCAGTGAAAGTAGATTATAATTTCTAAGCACATGTATCAAATTATGGGATTCTCCTATGATTTAAGTCTCTTCCTATAAGCACCATGTCGTCAACTAAATTACTTTTACATAGATTAACTTAAAATACCTTGCTTTGAAATATTTAAAAGTGAAATTTTAGGTTGTTTAGAAGAACAAATTGATTTATTTAATGAAATTCCTTGTCAAAATCCTATACAAAATGGCCATATACAAGGAAAATTTTAGGGGATAAATTTAGCCCATGGCCTATTTTTTGACCTTTTTTCTTAAAAAAAATCGCTAATTCGCCTTTTTTTCAAAGATGATTCACCCATATTCCATGGGATAATTTTGTTTTACTAAAAAAAATCCAAAATTGTCCAAAAACTATATAAAGTCCTTAGAAATTTGAATATTGTTTAAAAAAATTTGCAAACATTTTATGGTTGCAAATTTAAAATTTAGGAAGATCGTCAAGGTTTATACACTTTGAGAAAATTATGAATCCTTAAAATTTTCCATGACCATTTATTAGAGAAAATTTAGTGTAGTCTAACATGCGATGAGGAATGGCCCTTATTCTGATGACGGTTAGTTCTTGAAATTGCAGATAAGAAGTATCAAAGATTGGGGGCACTTACATGATGCTAGAGAGGTTTTTGTGTATTTCTTTAGTATAGATGAAATGTAAGTGACACCATATCTTAAGTTTGTTTGAAATACCAATATAATGATGTTTTTTTAAGGTCCATCTTTTATCCTTTTTATTAAGGAAACTGGTATGATAAGGGATTATTTTCACAATTTCTCATTGATTGAAGAATGGAAAAAACCCCTACAAAATATGAATACTTATAGGCATAATCCAAACTCTGTTTTTTCTTAGCTCTTGACATACACAGAAGACACTATAATTCTATAGTTTTTTTTATCATCAATTCTATTTTATTGCTATTGATTTTGCACCATTTTATGAGTCATTATGATTACTAATTACATCAAATAGTTTGGTGCTAGATTTTTTAGTGATGGTGAAACACACTTGATGTCATTGATTAATCTAGATAGATTGGATATGTTATACTTTAATATTAGGATTCAATATGGGATTTGGGTGTATTTATACTACTTCTGTCTCCTCAAACCTCTTTAGTTCGAAGATAATTTCGTTTTACAATACTTAAATCAAATAAGCTAATATGTAGTCTCCACCATGTCAAGTTTCTATTTGATTTGTCATATCAGTTTTTAAAATATAGGGTGTGAAACTATTTTTAGAAATAGATTTAGGTTTTGTTTTTCCAATTTCATCTTTTATTACCTCTTTTGCAATGGTTTTTGTGCTCCTACTAATGTTGAGGCATTCACCCTTGAGTTGAGAAATAACTTGTCAACCAAATATCAAGGAAATGTTGAATATGAGTTTAATAAGGTAGTGAAAGAGATATGTGAGAAGTATGATGAGAAATATATAGAGAAACATGAGTTTATCCTAGAGATTGATAATGTGAAAGTCATATAACGTATTGATGAAATGTCAAAGGGTTATGTAGAGAAAGTACAATTTATAAAAGATGATAAAATCCAAGAAATAACCGATGAGTAAAAGGAAATGTTGAAAATACATAAAGGTTCATATATTTAAATTGCATTATGATGTTGTCACCAAGAAACATGATCTTAAAAGGGATGCACATAGGCCATAAAAGTGAGAAATGACACATGGTGTAGATGAGACTAAGAAAAATATTGCTACATCCCTTACCATATCTTCTAAGAAAGATCAAAATATGCTTAATGCATTTTAGGTTGTTCTTAAAAAGCACAGTTTATTGCCAACATCTTGAATCAAATCATATGAGGTAAGTTATAAAGTTAGAAAACTCTATAAAGGATTTTACCATTTGAGGTATGATGCATACGACGAAGTGCTTGCAAGTCATCTTGAAAACCATTTAAGGTCTAATGGTTTTGGAACAATATCTACAATAGTTGAGATAGAGCTAAAGACAATAAAGATATTATTCAAAAACTCATAACAGAGTGAATGAAATTTTCATAGTGATAGAGATAACAATATGAGTTTTTCTTATGACCTTGAAGCAAATGCTACACAACCACTAGATACAGGTATTATTTCATATAAGATAATGAGTGAAAGGCATTTTGTTCAAATAACATAACATAATGCATGGAAAAATAAATTAGAGGTTCTCGATCAATGCCTAAAATTGAGCTCCTAGATTCAAGAAAAATAATGTTAGAGAATAGAGTTGGAAATTTTGAATCACATGGAAATAATAAATATAGAATTCATGTTTCAAACTCCAAAGAAAATGTGAAGGGTAGAAAATATTTTGAAAATATTAATCAAAACTTTATTCCTAACGACAAAGATCATGTACTATCTACATTTGTGAAAAAGGGGCTACATTTTTTACTAAGGGAAATGAAGTTAGGTAGTTCCAAAAACTTTTTTTTCATCAGAAATCCATTCTAAAGAATAAATGAAAAATCTTGAAGAAACACAATTCAAGGGTATCAACACTATTGAATATATTCAAGGATCAAGCAAAGATAAATAATTCAACAAAATAAGAAAAAGATCTTGAATTATCATTAGGGGTAGATCATTGAAAGAAAGGACTCAAATTAAGAGAAGGAAATATGAACTTAAATTTAATCAACATTTGCATTTAGTAAAAAGGGAAAGAATTGATGCTAAAGATGAAAGGGATAAAATTGTAGTAGGAAGAAGAATTAGTTCCATGGACAATAATGTAGAAAATAATGGTTTTCTATTAAATGAATGCAATTTAAGAAATAATAATACCATAAGTTCCAATAGTTGGAAATTGATAGATATTTTCCACATGGGAAGCCATCTTCAATTTTCATGCAAAGGATAACGCGTTTTCCACCAAATGCTGATAAATATTCTTTGAGAAGTAGCTTACCAAGTGATGAAGTTTCCCTATGTCTCTCTAAATGATGTCAGTGGGCTCAAGAAGCTATGTATTATTGTGTTACAGAGCCTACTAGTATGATCCAAAATCTTTTATTCAATGAATATAATGAATTGCATAAAAAGAGCATGAACTTAAACATATGTGCATCATACATCTCGGCCTTTTGCCTCTTACCTTAAGCCTTCACCACCACACTAGCATCTAACCCACCAAAAAGCCATAACGCCAATAGCGACAACATATTGTTACTTTTGGATAGACAATTATAGGAGCATAGTCAGTCCGATTGATGTTTAGGATTAGTTGGAGGAGGACGAGGATTAGGATTACCAAAACTAAAACAGGGAACACACCACCGGGAACTAAGGACGTTCACCGAAAGCTATTTAAACCTGCCTTCTCTTCTCTCTTTGATCTCGAAACCTACCTGGGATCTTCGATCTTACTACCCATATCTATACTTCTTTCCACCCGATTAAAATGAACTTTACGGAGATTTCTTGTCTGCGTGTGTCTCCCTATCTTGCATCCAGAGGGGGCGGCGGGTGTCCGGTTTCCAGATGTCTAGCTGTTTTCGGATTTTCCGGGCTGGAGTGGGGAGGGAAGGAGGGTATCCCAATCCTAGTTATGGTATTACAATTTTGGTTCTATTTATCCAAGGCCTATGCTTTTCGTCGGTGTGATATATCGAGAGGGGGTTATCCCACTTATGATTAGTTTATAAGAGGGGGTTAGGTATGAAGCTCGACTAGAGATCCAGATCCATACCTAGAGCCATCATATCCAGTTCCAGGTCTAGTAATAGTAGCAAAGCTAGGTGCATAAGCTAGGGTGCAGGTAGCATCATGAAGTAAAGACTACAGTAGTATACCCAGTTCTAGGTCCAGGTTCTGATTCATAAGTTGGGCCAGTCAAAGAACTAGTTGACTAAGTAGCACCATAGATAGAAGCAATTGAACCAGAAGCACCTTAGTAAGCGTACCCATTATAAGCACCCCCGAACCATGAGAGAATTAGCAAGCATACCCAATAAGCATACTCGGCATGTTACCTCTACCCGAATTAAGACTCATAGCGACGCACTGACCCACCAGCTTACCTTCGCTCAGTTCCAGGCCCAAATGAAGCAGTTGATCCCGTTAGTTCAGTAAGCAAATATGCATATCTCTATACATATGATGCTATTTACTTATCTAGTACCAGCGAAGAATAATATACATGACGGGAGACACCATAACATAACAGCACAAGACGTGCTAACAAAGTTCATCCAAAAATGGATTGCATCTATAGAACCACTTCTCAATGGAGAGGCATTTTCATTATCTCAACAAATTACATGGAAATACCTTAATGGTAGAGTTGGACAAAATCCATTGCTAGGATCGAGATTTTGACTACAAGAGTGGCTCTGTCTCAATAAAATGGTTGAAAATGACTATATGCATAGCCACCTTCACCCCAAGAACAACCACAATAATCTCCGTGTCTCTCTCTCTTCAAAATTATGTAGGCTATATAGAGAGTTTGTGCCTTGAAAGCATTGGAATCCCCCCAACAAATATAGTTTATATATAGAATTTTTAGTGGAGTTACCAACAAAGACGTTGGCAAGATGGTTAGGGAGTTATTTGAAATTATGGAATTGTTGGGAGGTTCCGGGTTGAAAACCCGTGGACACTTGTTTTGTTCGTTGGTGATAACAAATGGTTTGTTGCAATGTTTACCATATGGTTGGAAGTTGGTGTTATTATAACATTTAATAAATAATATATATATGGCATGTGTGGGTGGGAGACCCGCGTTCAAACCCACAGGATCCCACCCACTCCTTTTTGGCTCTATATGTTACAACAAACTTAAATACAACTTTCTTTGTTATGGTTATAATGGTCTCTTGGTGGCGCAATGGTAAGGAATGGTGTTATAGTTTGGGAGGTTGAAGGTTCAAGTCATGGTTTAAGCCAACCTCCCATTTAGGAGCTACCATGTGGTAGTCCCGAATTGGGCCACATGGATGCCAACTATGTGACACATCGTCTGCCATGAATTGCCATGTCACTGCCCATTCAACATTACCAAGCCACATTTCACCATGTCATTGGTTCATGTCACATGTACTAAAACCACATGTCGGCCATTCAACATTACCAAGCCACATTTCACCATGTCATTGGTCCATGCCACATGTACAGAAACCACATGTCGGCCTTACAGTGGTGCCATCTGACACCTTTTTTCTTTGTCATTTCTACACATAAAGCCATTTTTTCACCAAAAATTTAGAAGTTAATAACTTCCTCATTTAGAGTTCGATTGAGCTGAAACAAATGTCATTGAAATTGTCTTGGCGATCTCTTCACAAGGCTACTATATTTAGTAATATTTGAGGACTATGAAATTTTGGCCTTTTTAGATCCTCCCAGATCATACTACTTTATTGGAACTAGTGACATCTTATGTCATTGGTCCATGTCACATGTATAGAAACCACATGTCGGCCTTACAGTGGTGCCATCTGGCACCTTTTTTCTTTGTCATTTCTACACATAAAGCCATTTTTTCACCAAAACTTCAGAAGTTAATAACTTCCTCATTTAGAGTTTGATTGAGCTGAAACAAATGTCATTGAAATTGTCTTGGCGATCTCTTTGCAAGGGTACTATATTTGGTAATATTTGAGGACTATGAAATTTTGTCCTTTTTAGATCCTCCCAGATCTTACTATTTTATTGGAACTAGTGACATCTTATGTGGTTGGACATGATGTTGCATGTGTTTTTTCATACAGACGAGAAACCTTTTACCTATTTCTTTGAGAATGACAAGGAGTTAGGGAAGGGAAATGATGAATGTCTCAATGTCAATATTTGTAAATTCAGAAGATGTTCTAATGTATATTATCATTGTATGTTTTTGTAACCCCATTGGAGATGTGTTTTCCTCCCTTCAGGATGTCATTATAGTGTATGGACCTTGAGGTACAACCTTTGTTGTAGGTCGAGGAAATAGTCCCTAGTGTAACATCATGTAATGTTTTTTGGAGTGTCTCTAGGAGAAGTCGGTCGTGTTAGGGTAAGATTTTGACCCCAATCATGTATTAGGTCAATCACTTGAAATGTATAAACTTGGAGGCACCTTCCCTCATTTGTACACACTTCCTGTCACATGCCCTAATTTTGCAAAAACAATATTATTTTATTTGATTTTATTCAAAGACAATATGTTAAATTTTATGCTAAGTTGCAAGTGATGACTCAGCAGAGTCAAGGATATTAAATTTAATTCTGAATATTTTAATTATAAATAAATGAAAGTGGAGACAATAGCTTAGGAGAGTTGTTAAAAGAGTGTTTACTGGTCAAGTTGGTGGATGAGACTGGGTGGAGAGCAAACAGACATGTGGCAGCATCCTCAAACCACTTTCAACTATTGCAGGTGGCAACCTCCCTACATTTGGGGTCATGATCCCCCAAGAAAGTGGGATCAGAGCAGGTGGCTCAATTAATGACAACTGACCCAAAAGACCTAGGCAATCTTTATAAAAATGCCCATTGAAGAGAGTTAAGGCTGCTCATTCTATAGAAGTGATCATTCAGGTGAATGTACTTCAGAGAAATTCAATGGCAAGGGAATTTGTGGAAAGAGTTTGAGGCATTAACTGCTAAGTGATCTAGTGCAGCTTTTTAGCTGAAGGATTTTATTTCTGAGTGCAGAGTTATTACTAAGTCATTGGACTAGTTTATTTTTTGCTTGCTCCACCAGTTCTCAATCAAGGAGACTAGGAGCAGGCTCAAGGGTCCTGAGGAAGTGTTGTTTGGGCGCTCTCCAGGAGTTGGTAGGGAGGAACAGCCTCCTAACGCTGTTGTTGTCCAGCTTAATCAGGTTCTACAATATTTTTGGTTTTACTGTGGTAAATGGTTAAAAGTGAATCTGATTGTTATCTAAATGTTAAATATTTAGTTGCAAAATATTATAGTTAGTAATCTTTTAGATATTTGAAAGAATGAATTTGAATAGATGAAAAATAATTCTAACCTGTGTTTTTCCACATTTGGAAGGTCCAGACCGTACTCCAGCACAGGCATAGTGTTTAAAAGTAGATAAAGGAAATGATAAGAGACTGAAATGGTTAGATATGTTATGCATTTTACAATAGCAATGATTTATATCAGTATATAGATTATCATCGAAAAGAACAATAACCTGATTATCTATGTTCTTGTTCTACAAACTGAAGTATGTAAATATATTAAGAATAGCAGTAGCTTAGTATAGGTAGAAGGATTATTATTAGGTTAAGAAACTACCATAGTAGATAAATGAAGTATACTTTATATTCAAGTGCATAAGATTAAACTGTGTTAAGTTATCGATATTTACCTTTGTGTTTTTATTTAATAACCAATTGGAATGCAGTAGAAAAGATACAATAAACTACTTTAGTACACTCAGATAAACAGAGAAATAACTATAAATATTTAGTTTATTTATTTATATGGTTAACCAAACCAAGACAACAGTTACGATAAATAAGAAGGGTTTTATAAAAAGTATTATTCATTTATCAAGAACAAACTAGTTACTAATTTTGATGTTTACGAATAACTCTAATACAAGCCTTGCTAACATTTCATTAAAACAATAAGAATAGGATTATAACTAACTTTAACATTACATAACTATGTAAGAACTGTTCTGCAAATGTTAACAGTTTTATACCTGCAAGAGTAACAACAGGGTCGAAACCCTTTATAAATGTCTTTATTTTAATAACAGAAAGACAGTAAGCTATAATTCTATCAATTGAACTATTGTAGACTCGATACAGTCTTCATAACAAATACTTATATACAGAGGTAAGTTTAAGAAATCTCTTATGTACAGATAATCATATTAACTTAACAATATTTGTTTACAAGTAACAAAACCTACTTAAACAATTGAAAAAATTATTTAAAACAAGGGTTTCATTCAGGAAACCCTAGCTCAAAAATCATGAGCCTTTAAGCAAAACAACTTATACCATGACTGAATGACAGTCCTAAAACTATTAACAATAGTCAATGCAAATAATAAACAATACATTTCATTATACAGTCGAATAGGGTAAAAACCATAGGTGTTCAGAGTCACGATAATAACATTAATATAAACTGAGCTGAGCTTGAAGGAAAATCCCTTTTGCCTTAAAAACCCTATATTGCTTAACAGGATGAAAGGCTTAAAATTTAATTAAAGTACAAAAACCAGCTCTGAGCAGGTGCTCCCATATTGTGACATGGGCTTAATAAACGAAACTAACAGAATGAGTATCAAACGTACATTATTATAAAATCCATTTAACACAAGAAGAGAACATTACAAGTCACAGCATTGAGCCGGAGTCACCTCGCTGAAAGCAAGGGTTTAAAATAAAAAACGAAACTATTAAATTGAAGGACAATAACCCAATACTGGGAAATATCAGGCCATAACTTCTCCCAACTGCAAACTTTCCCCTAAGGTCTGAACAAGCAGGGAGAGCCATTTTTATAACCAGGGCTTACCCGTTTCCTGAACGACGGCCCTTTTGAGAAGTAGTTACTATCGAAGGTTAGGGCAAACTATCCCTGCAAAAATGCAAACCAAAATATAATTAAAAACATGTATATAGAACTGAAACTGTAATTTGTGTATAGTTTCAACTTCTTAAAGGCAAGACATACCTGCAATGTTGGAAACCGAGGTCAAGAAGAAGGTAGACCAACACCACGAGCACATCAACCATCGTGTTCACGTAAGAAGGGGCAGCTGAGTTTGAGCTTTCAACTACATCGACAACTGGAGCAAGAGCAAGCCAAGGCAGTGGCTAAACTCGACTTTCACACTATAACTATCAACTGTGTAAAACAACCCTCATGCATGGCAAGGTGTTTGCAAAATCGACTCGTTCACGAGCTATGACTTTACAACTCTCACCCTAAGCAGCGGTTCTTCAAAATAAAAATACACAGACAGTGGAGCTGGAGGTGAGCAACTACAAGCCCTCATGGCCACAGTGAACCCAACCATGCAAAGACCAAAACCCTCGCTGAACAATGAAGGATAGGGTTGCAAAGTAAAGTTTATAAATCATGATTTGCATGGCGAGAAGAGCTCCATGTATACACAAATATTTTCAACTCACAGTGGGTTCTTTTGTTTAGTCACCACTGCATTCAATCGAACCAAATAATTGATGAATCAATTACTTTGTGCATGTAATGATATTGTAATATAACATAAAGTCAATATCATATAATTCCAAACAAAGTCAAGTCTCGATGATGATTAAGAAGTATATCATCATTTAACCATTGTGAAACTAAGAAATCGACTTTGGTAAATACCCTTTTAATTATGATTTCGATGCTATGTTAGCAAATATCTTATAACCTTTTATAATCCAACTTATAAGAAAAGATCAAGAGGATAGTAGAAGCTTGAACAAGCTTGATAATGCCTTTATTAACTTGGTCTTATAATCATGAACAATGATTGTTAAACTATAAGAATTAGGTTTAAAATAATAAGGTGTGTATAGATATAGTAATATGTATACACAGGAATAACTCCTACTCTTGAAGGGGATCTACAGTACTAGATGTAGGATATAAAACCTACAAGTACACGATCTATGAACACCATAATATTTACCAAGTTCTAAGTCAAATTGAATCAAGGTTAAGTTAGAATTTAGAGTTTAGGATAATAAACTATCTAGGATTTTATTGCACTACTTTTACAATTAAGTAGATAGTAGGGTAAGGTGAATTTATCGCATGATGTTAGTCATAAATAAAATGGGATTTCCAATCACGATCTTGACGATTTTTATGTAGAGGATATCTCATAAATTACAAGCGATGTTAAGCTGATAATTTTACCATGTTGAGTCCTAATTGAAACAGATTTGAAAAGAATACAATAGGCTTGTGTTTTGAAAGACGTAGGTCTATTTGTATAATGATAAGTAGCACTTTAATTATTATAATGATAATAGCAATAGGCTCTTATGTCCAAGGAAGAGTTATGAAATATTATCATGAGCTCTTTTAAGAACTAGAAATTAGTTAGAGTAAAGTTAGAAGGAGATTTTTATCTATCTTAAAGATCTTACTGTTAAGAGACAAACAGTAGGGCAACATTAATAATCTCTACGATACAAAGATTAAGTAAAATAATATTGTGAATCAAGTAAAAGAACATTACTTTACCTTGCAGAATCTTGATTTTTCTAAGCAGAACTTTTACTCTAGCAGTATATTCTGTGCGAAGAGAAATATATCTGATTTATCGCCTTAATAAACTTTTACTGGGTCAAAAATTACCTGTCAAGCTTGTAAAGATTCAAAAATCCAGATACGTTAGCAATCGCTAAGTAAGCCCTAGCTAGAAAATGACTCCTCACCTACTTGACACTCAAACTATCAGTAGAGCTAAATAATCGAATGCAGATTACTTACATCACATATCAAAATTAAAACAGTATTAATCTATATGTGTTAAATTTAAATGGTTACTTTTATTTGTTTGTTTCATATCTTATAATAGCTTCTGGTAGTTATCTAACTGCAACTGTAAGCATTTTATGTTATCTCAAAATTTTAAATTTTTGTGAAAATTTGGGGTTTTGACACTTGCACTCACTCAAGTTCTCATGAGTAGAGAGAGAAAGTCAAGGAGGAGAGATAGATAGCTACATAAGACTTCTTATTGTTGGGATTGTTCATCTTATGATACAGTCTTTGTGATTGAACTATTCTGAGGAAGTTTGTGGGGTTTTCTCCTTTATGGTTTCCCCGATGAAATATTTGTGTCTTGTGTATCTGTTCTATCTTATGCATCTTGTTGTACTTGTTATTATATCGGATAAAGATCCTAATCAAGTAAATTAGATTAGAAACACTAACATGATATCAGAGCTTCTCTAAAAGAAGGCACTATGTAGCATCGGAAACTAGGGCTTCCTATTTCAAGGTTTTCTCTCCAAAAATCATCAAGAAAAGAGGGGCGGCATAACTTGCTTCAGTAGGGTGCATCTTTTGGTGGAAGTAGTTTCATATTTGACCTTGTCACTGGTATTGGGAGAAACTAAGGCATCAAGTTTCAGAGGCTTCCCACCTCAGTATTCATAAAAGGACCTAGCTGAGGAACTCACTTCAAGGAGGCGCATCTTTCTGTTTGAACAGAATTCCCAAACTCCAAGTTTGGAAAATTAGGGTTTCTCTAACAAACCCTAGGTTAGCCAACTCTAGAACGAGATAGGACACCTTAAATCGGTAATATTTGAATCTTTACTATTTCCATTTGAGGTTCTCATTTGAAAATATGACTCACCATACTCATATTAAGGACACGCTTGAAGGGTATGATAACTTGTGAGCATGGAAGTACAAAATCTCCATGGTCCTTGAAAAAAATGATTTGGATCAGTACATTAATGGAGAAGTTCTTGATCCAGAGGGATATGAGGCTAATGCTACACATAAGAAGAAATTGGTTAAATCCAAGCGAATAATTGTAGATTCAATTAAGGATCACCTCATCCCCCATGTGTCATCATTCAATACAACGAAGGGAGTATTTGATGCTTTTACAAATATGTTCAGAGGAAAGAACATTAACTGCACTACTACATTTTGATCCAAAATCCGACGGCGCATGGATTTCTTTTTTTAAACCTACCAAAAATCACAAAGGTAATTTTTTTTTTTTGAAAATGTGGCCATAAGCGTCGCTTAAGCGACGTCTAGCCTCATAAGTGTCGCTTAAGCGACAACGCCTTGAGTGGAAACTTCAAATATTTCTTCTATAAATTATGTGTCATGGTATGAGGTTATATTCATGGATTATGAGCCTTAATAATGAGTATTACAACCTAAATCAGTCCTTTTATCCCAAATTATGGATTTAGACACAAAATACATTTCATGGGTGTCCAATTCCCAAAATCAAGGCCACATTCCTCTGATAGGATGAGGATTTCTTACATAGGAAAATAATTTTCCCCATGCATGACTTGTAAGTCTTAAAAGAAATGGTTTAGGACTAAATCCATAATGTTTGGAACAAAACCAAGTCTCGAGCCATGCAACCCATCCCTTTTTCATATTTTCATCATAATCATTCTCATCTTCCAAAACTTTCATATTTAGGGATTATGTCATGGTTAGGGATGCATGCAAATATTTTTCTCCATGAAAATAGAAGTGAGGCTTTGAAACACTATTTTTTAATTTTGACCATTGCTTAAGCCCCAAGACCCATCAATTCTACACCCAATCCTTAAAAATATGCTAATATTCCTCTAATATGTTGAATTTCCCCTCTATAGCTCTTGCAAATATGTAAATACCTACTTTGAACAATATTCCATTAATGGACTTTGAACCAAAATATGAGACCTATGTAGGTAATCTTTCGTACGTGGGGAAGGAATCCATTTTATCCTACTTACAATTGAATTCTTTAAAACACTTCATTAAAAAATCTTTAAAAAACTTCATTATCATTGTTGACATCCACCTTCTCCCATGGCACCATCCATGGAATGTTGGTTGTATTTGCAGGCCCTCTTTGGACCATAATCGACTTGGGTGATTGGGGTTTTCAGGATTAGCACACCTACTAATCGATCCAATGGACTGGGGTTTTCTCACCTACACTTGCCTACTCCTAGATTCGATGGCTTGGGGTTTGTTCACCTATTCCTACCTGCTCACAGATTTGACAGGGTGGGGTTTCTCCAACGGCTGCACATTATCAAAGCAGGGTCTACGATTTTGCTGAATGATGTTGGTGGGGCGTTTAGCTAAGCCTGCTCGCAGATTTGACAGGGTGGGGTTTCTCCAATGACTGCACATTATCAATGCAGGGTCTACGATTCTAGTGAATGATGTTGGTGGGGGGTTTAGCTAAGCTTGTTACCGGGTCCTTTCTATTTCCTCTTTTAAAATTTTTTGCTATTTCACATTAAGTTTTCAGCGTATATGGGCCATTTTCTTCCAAAACCAGGATTTTGGTTCACCTAGAAAGTTTTCAGAGTTTTTCAGGTTACCTTCTAACAATATTTTCTAATATTCTCCGATATTCTGATAAGTTTCTTTCAATACCCATGGCAATATATTCTCCAAAACAGTATATGCTACATTGCTAGATCAGTTACAGCAAAAACAACAAATTGCTAGACTTGGAGATATAGGTGCTCCTGTGGATGATCCTACAGGATTTCGCATGATGCAGCGGCAGTTGACAGCTACAAATAGTTCCTCTGTTGGCCTGGGTGGAGGTAGCAGTGGTAACATCTCAGTGCATTCAACAAATAATGCTTTGGTGTTGCAATTGATGCAACAGCAGCAACAGAAGCATGGAAGGGGTTTGACCACCTTAACCACTGAAAGAACTATTAGTCAAAGATCGGGGGCAAGTGATATTAACATGGTAATGTCTTCTCAACTACCTAATATGAATAAAAATAGTGGAAATTGGGGTAATGGTGCCGCAGTGTCAATTTTACCAACAAATGCACATTCAGTGGGTGGCCCTCTAAGTAGTACAGGTTCTGGTGTGCAGAATGTAAGGGAAACCTTTTGATTGTATGTCAATGGACATTTCTGTTCCTCCAGTTAATTCTCTTGTAGGGCCTAGTTGTCATAATCTTATCCCAAGAAATGATCTCTCTCTGTCCTCTATTAGTGCAATGAACAATAGCACTGGGAACATAAGCGAAGTTGTGCCATCTGACAATAGAAGACCTAATCTTCCAATTCTTGGTAATATGAATACTGGTCTTAGACAGGGTATGAATCAGATTATAAAGAAAGACTGGCAAAATCATAATCAAGATTTTGGAACCATTTCAAATCCTCTATTAAATACTCAGTTGAGCCGGGCATCTCTTCTTAATCAGAAAATGGTGGGAACATATACTGCTCAATCTCAGGGGCAAAACACTGGATTTTGTGATCAAAAGATGAATTTGGATTTCAAACCACTAGTGAACTCAGTTGTTCCAGGGTTTGGTGGACGGTGTGAAAGTGAGCAATCCACTGCAGACAGTCAAATGAAGTTGAGGGACGATTATCCAATAGATCATGTAAAGATGGAGAATGGCTTTCTCTCTGAAAATTGCAATTCTGGAGATGAACTTATGAACATTATCATTAGACAAGTAAGTGTGTTTTTACGAAGCCCTCCTGAGATACAATATAACATTCTAAGCTAGGTCTCTATATTACTTAACAACTTGCTTACTTTTCCTGACATAAACTTTGGTAATTTTGAAACATGTAACAATAAAACGAGTAGTGGTACATAAAATTCCTCAAGTGAGAATGAAATATGGCATATTTATGTGTATACGAGTTCACATTTATTGTACCGTGGTTGTTTATTTGTATTTGCCATTTTTGTTTAGAGCTGGAGGTTGTACTTTTGTATTCACTTATTGTTTACTCTATTTTTATTCTTGGAAAAAGTTTATAACCTTTTATTAAATATAAAAATTGTATGTTCCGGAGATGCATTTTCAGCATTTTCACAATGCTAAATGTACAATTCCTTGGCTACGACAAGCATCCCTTCCTATTTACCTTTACATTGTTTTTGAAAAAAACATTCTTTCATCTTTTCAAGAAAAAATAGGCTTTTGTCATCTATCTAGTGTATACCGGCTTAATGACAAAAAAACTGCCAGCCAATAGCATAACCTTTGTATGAAATCTCAGTACTAATCCATCCTATAGGGGCCCCATGTAATGTCACAAAAGGCTAAAAGCCATTCAGTCTAAAAAACTATTCTAGCAAAACTGTGTGTGGAACGACAGTATACAACTCTGAATTGTCTTCAGGCCTAAAAGGAATTTGAAAAGATCATTACTCAACTACCATTGGCAAGCCAGGCAGCCTGTACCTTCTTTAAAGAAACTTCTCAGGCAGGCCTGGTAAGCCTGTATTATCCTTAAATCCTTAAAGGCTTCTATAAGGCGTTTCCAGCAAAACTGTGTATGGAAGGTTTCAAAATGGCATTTCCAGCAAAACTGTGTGTGGAAGCCTGTCGCAGACTTAAAGACTTTTCCAGCAAACCTGTGAATGAAACTCAGATTGCATCCTACAGCGACTTTATTATCAAGGAAGGGTGAATGTGTCATCTAAATCAAGGCCAAATTTGATCTCAATGAAATGAACTTATATGCCAAATTTGATCTCACATTGTCTGGCAGAGCCATTGTTACATGGTGAGCCCATTGAGGGGAATATAAATAGAAGTACTTCTCTTAAAGGAGGCAAAAGTCCATTATAAATAGAATCACTATAGAGAGCCCATTGAGCCATTATAAATAGAAGTACCTTATTCTTTGTAAACAGGGTGAAAGCCAACTAGACTGCATTTTTCTACTATTTAGTAGAAGTTTACATTAGAGCAATTATTTCTTCTTGATGCATTTGTTTGTATCCGTACATAACATGATTATTGATGTTTCATGATTCATTTACAATTTTATTCTGAATGTTCCACTAGTTTGTTATAGTGAGTTTAAGTGTTCTGCATCAATGCAACTTTTGCATTTAATGTATAATTGTTCTATGTTACCTGTAGTCATGCATCTTGCTAGCTACCAATTGCATTATTTTAGTACATTTAACACATCCAGATTGTGCATTGTGCAAATTTCACAGCCATTAACAATAGGAGTATTTTGGCACTTCTGTAGTGACGGACCATTCATAGAGCAAGTGTAGAGGAGTTGCAATGCCCAGCACTTTGTATTCGATCACAAGTGTCTAGCTCTTCACCACCAAAGAAAAATTAAGTGCTTGTGGGCCGTGGCTTTATCCTCTTGATAAAGCATAATAGGTTGGGTTCAAAGAAAGATGAAAATCTTCTAAACTTATATCCCAATCTTGTCTTTTCTCATAAAAGAAATAAGATTATCAATCAACGGATTTGGATGTAGGTCTTCAGGATCCAACCTTGGAGACTTCTCTGTCCAATCTCCACTAAAGGATTTTAATCATACTAGAATCATCTTCAAGTTTAGCTCAACAAGCAGCTTCAAATACCTTTAATGCACATGAGAGAATTGGGAATCAGATGTACAATGTTGATCTAGACATCATGTCTCTTCTTATTGTAGTTTGATCATACTGCCTAGTGCGTACTCTTTAAAGGCAAATTTTTATTGTGTATTCAATGTAATTATTTCCTGTTTGTTGCCTAAATCTCTTAATACATAAAGGCAAATTTTAGTTTTCATTTTGGTTGTCTCCTGAGTATTGTGAATATGTGATGAATCAATGAATCATTGTGCGGTTATTTATGGCTTTTAAAATGTTAACAGGTTTTCTCTGTTTGATGTTTTCTTGACATTAATATATTTAAATCAATGAATGTGTGGCATTTCTTCAAAGTTTGAAGTAACATTTTCAAAGCTTGTAACCAAAAGAGTTATTGTCATTATGTGCTGTGAAAGCCTTCATGCTACAACAAACACATATGAAAAAGCAACCATGAACCAGAAACATAGATAATTCATATCTTCAAATATAATTTGCTCCAAATTATTCTTACAAACTAAAAACCAGACTGCTATGAAAAACTCAAATTTGTGATTTTAGGATGGAGGGAGGAGCTATTTTATAGAAAAAGTTAGGATTATTGGTCCCTGAGCAAACCTGGGACAGATACTGCCAGATCTGCAGAGATGTGAATCCTGGATCCTCCACAGATGGATTCGGTAACACAAAATTTTGGAAACTACATCCATTCCCCTGTTTCAGGGAACTTGAGTTTTCATTCTATCAAGTCAAAAAGTCAAGCATTTGGCCACCAGATTAACAGTATTGTCTAGAGTCTAGACATAAAGAAGTTTAGGCATTTCTTGTTTTTCTTCAAAACAGTTCTGATATTTGCAAAGTTATTTGTTAACAATATTGCTACATCAAAATGAGATACAATAAGATGTATTTGTGTCAGTTGAATAAGAACGTCCCTGCAGGCTGCAGATGTGAAAATTCATCAATTGAATTGATAATATCTTGCAATGTCATTTTGCCTGTGCCAAAGACTGACACTGTTTGTTAGCTTACCGAGAGATCATATGTGGGAATCCTTGAGTTTATAATCTATTTGTGAATGATGGATAAACTAAAAGAAAGCCCCATATAGTGAATGAACAAGTTAAATTTGTACCAAATTTACTATAGCAAATAGATACAAAATCACATGACAAAGATTTTTCATGAAGCCTGGCAGAAATATGTGTTTGATTATTAGTTTGAACAACCTAACTTTCACAACCAAAGAAACTGAATGTAGAATTAAGAGGCATTTTCTCCTACATTCTCTTTCTTACTGCCTATCAGCAACAGAATTAAGCCAAATGCTCGGGTACTAGTGTATCTTTATGGGCTTAGTATGTTAGCTGGAAACTGAATTTTCAGCACTGACATAATTAAGGACTGTTGTCCATGCATCTTCATTGGTTGACCACTGCCTATTTTTGAATTCTCCAAGACTTAAAATGCTTTGACTCTATTGCCCAAGGATTAAGCAATGATCTACTTGAATCTGCCACTATATATTCATTGCATATCATAGACTATTGGATTGCTGAGGATGACTCATGATGAGAAGGCTAGATAACTCTCTCTAGATTACTAACTGCTGAGAACCTTGACAGGAGCAGGATCCAGCAACCCTCGAGGTGTGTGTTGTATAAATTATAGACAGAGACACAACAACATCTATTTTATGATAGTCCATTCACAAAACAGGACTGAAAGGCCACCTTCAATGAAATTGATCACAGAATGGACACTCATGTATCATGGAAATAGATGTTTATAGAATGGCATAGAAAATACAGAGGAACATTTCTGAACATACTAGTCTTTAAAAGAGCTTGGCCGGCCCTGCCAAAATTTGTCTGCTGGAAAGTTTGGTTGGCTCAAAATAAAGGGGCATATCCCAACAAGAAAATGCGACTCCAAGGACTACTGCAGCACTGCTGCTAAATCCATGGACTAATGACGGAAGCTATCAAGATAAAGGGAGTGAAAGCCCATAATGCTTTGCTATGGGAGCAAAAAGAGAAAGACTGGTTTACTGATCTGTTGATGGGGGAGGGCATCTAGCCAAGATGCATTTTCGTTATATGAAAAAGCATTTGAGTTATATGAAATCTCATTCAGTTCCATAGAGATATTCGTGAATGTAACCAGTGCCTATACAAATACATTTTAGCATATTCATCTCAATAAGACGTCACTCTCCTATATGTCCATCTGTGTATTCAGATGCATTGGACTTTAATTTTTCACAACCTCTGTGATAACCAGATTTATGTTCCCCAGCTAAATTAGTGATGTGATTGACTAAACACAATTGACTTACCAGCTGTAAATTTACATATGTATTTATTTTTAATTGCTTATTGAAACATCAATTGGATATGCCAAGTCTGTTGTTCCATAGTTAAACATCCAGTTCCATTTCTTCTAATGAAGAAATGTTTAGGCGAAATGTAATGACTAGATCTATTTTTTTTAAATGGAACAGACACACTTATATATACAGGTTTGCAGAAGTTCCAACTTCCAAGTATGGGTGATGAGAGCATTTCTGAAAGTTATCATGTAATATGACTAGATCTATTTTTTTTTAAATGGAACAGACACACTTATATATACAGGTTTGCAGAAGTTCCAACTTCCAAGTATGGGTGATGAGAGCACTCCTGAAAGTTATCATGTGGATTCATCTTAGGTCCTTAGGTTAGATATATAATTTATCATTACTAGTTTATGCACAGTCATGCAGTTCAGTTGTCATTGGAATTGCCATGATTACTAGTTGAGATTAAGGACACTTGTTCTCATGCACAATCATGAGTTTATTTGTCGCCAGGATTGACAAAACTGATCTTTGAGATTATTAATTAGTGTATTATAAAATAGTGACATGCTTAGTAATTAACAAAAGGTTAAAACTGGTTTTATTTGCTAAATATTTTGTGTCTGATGTGCTTCAGTTCCTGAATCTGATTATTTCTATTTTCTTAGAAATATTTTGGTAGCCCATCATATTATGATGTTGAGCTCTTATTTTATTATAAATCTATCATAGAATTAAGTTGAACAAGAAATAGAATGCA
>LPNX010483476.1:0-67639 GCA_001517045.1 Pseudotsuga menziesii
TTTCTCTAACTACTGCAGCATCAACTACACATAAAATCCTAGACGCAGACTGACTCACTATGACTCTCTGAGAGGGGGAGTAATTCGCCGCGCACCACTCGAAGAATTCAGGGAAGTGGAGGGTTTGTTCCAGGGCGAAAAAATATAGAAAGGACTTACATACATTTAAAACATCATTTCCTCGTAAAAAACAGGACCACAATCTATCCTTACTACCAGCCACACTTCCTGTAGATAGGAAAGGGTCATAGACACCTCTGTGTCTGTCTACCAGGAACTCTTCTCTTTCGTCCGGGACCCGACCAGACACAGAAGCTTCACTCTGCTGGTCCATTTCTCAATTTATACTATCAATGGGGTGAGGAAATTACAGGAATTGAGGTCCTACCTGGCTCACTGTGAAGGCGTGTGCTCGGAATGCGCCTTGGTAGTTGACAACTGGAAGCGCCCAAATCGACAGGTCCTTTTCGCCGGGTCCCGAGAAATAAAATAATCACGGAAGGTGCCAATTTTGCCTTTATAGAACCACCCGGATTTGACACGTGGGAGGCATTTATGTCCGCGACCACTACTTGTCTCTAACCCCCGTGCATCTTTCTTTTTCGGGTTCATTTCTGACCGTCGATCTCTTCCGCGTGAATTCCTGGCCTTTGGATCATATGCCACATGTCCCTTTCCGCTGGGTCTCCTTACTTTAACCGTCGTGCAACTTCGGGCTCCGGAGTCGTCTGCAATCGTCGATCTGTTTTGCCTTCGTGGGTGGGCCGTCGGATCGTGCTTCGCCTACCCATTCCGCTGGGTCTTTCCACCTTAATCCGCCGAGCAACTTTGCTCANGCAGAATCACCCTCGTCCGTTGATGTGATCTGCCGTCGTTTCTACACCGTCAGATCAAGTGCCGCGTACCGGATTCCGCCGGGTAACCCGGAATTATCCTCTGCGCTAGTTCTTCTTCCGGAATCCTTCTCGACCGTCGATGNTGCCATCGTTTCTACACCGTCAGATCAAGTGCCGCGTACCGGATTCCGCCGGGTAACCCGGAATTATCCTCTGTGCTAGTTCTTCTTCCGGAATCCTTCTCGACCGTCGATGGGATGCCAAGCGTTCAACAGCCGTCCGATCTTGCGCCACGTACCATATTCCGCCGGATGCTGGGGGTTTATCAGGTGCGCAAGTCTCCAGCCCGGAATCATTTTCCGCCGTCGATCCACCCTCCTGTGATCTCCAACCATCGGATCGAGCATCATGTGTCCATTTCCGCTGGGTGGTCTAAAGGTTATCGCGCGTGCATGTTACCTTTCCGGAAACCAACACGCCCGTCGATCAATGCCGTCTTCAACCCTCATCCATAGGATCAGGAGGACCGTATGCGATTCCGCTGATCCCTCGTTTCCTTATCCACCGTGCACTTCCAGCCAGCGAATTTGACATGGGATGTAGATCAGATCTGAGCAATGTTAGAACCTTCGATGTGTGCAGGCTGTTAGAGGCCCGAAATTCCCTTATCTTGCTTGCATGTTACAGATGGCGGAGAGGATATAAACCATCGATTTGCTTCTCCGTTAGACCAAGGTTCAGGACTTTCTCGGACTAGGCTACTCTTTAGATTATCAAGCCTCCCCCCTTCGTACTACATCCTTAGCCCAAAATATTTAATCAACAAAATTTTACCTCCCATCGGTCTTGTATCCTCTTTGTGAAATACAGGTGTTAACAGCTGGCTCCATCTGGGGATGATATCCTCCCTGTGAGGTATCAAAGAACTCGTAGACCAGGTGCCTGTCTCTCAACTCTGCATAGCGACTCTCAAAATCTCATCTTCCTGTCTTTTGCGAGCATATTATTTTTGTGTGTTTTTTAGAAAGAAAAGGTCCGTTTCCTGGACCTTGGGGCTTTCACTGCAAGCTACAGATGCCCCTAGCTTTCCTTTCTTATTAACTGGTAAAGCAAATATGTACAGTCTATAATACAAAATTTACCTTCCTTCTCTAGGATAGGTAATGCTTCAGATATCTCCCATTGACAGGGTTGCTCTCAAGAAGAACCCCGTTTGTATACTCCGGGAAAAATGCATTTTGTCCTCTGAATCCAGCAATAACATACGGCCCGACCCACATAGGGTCAAATTTTCCATGCTTGTCTTCGTTCGGGGCATCCCACTTTAGAACCAGGTCACCTATCTAAAACTGATCTTCTTTAACCCTTCTGTCAAAAGTACTCTTCATTTTTTCTTGGTGTGACTGCACTTTGTCATAAGCCTTATACCTCCGCTCCTCAAGCTCAATGATCTGATTTATCCTCCGCTGTATATGATTTGGTTCTTCCTGCTGGTCCTGGAAGTACCTCATAACCGGAACTCCTAAAGATACAGGAAACACCACCTCGGCCCCATACACTAGCTGAAAAGGAGACATGCCAATTGCTCTCTTTGTGCTAATCCTATCAGCCCATAGATCATATTTCAATTTGGTATGCCACGACCTCTTATTGTCCTCCAACAGCTTCTTGATGATCCTCACTAGACTTTTGTTTGAAGACTCAGCCAACCCATTCCNCCTTCGTATTTCATCCTTAGCCCAAAATATTTAATCAACAAAATTTTACCTCCCATCGGTCTTGTATCCTCTTTGTGAAATACAGGTGTTAACACTTGGTGTATGTTTTCCTGCCGAAAGACCACTCCTGAGTTGAGGTCCTATAATATCACATGGGAATGTATATTTTAAGTTGGAAACTTAATGAATGACACATGATATCTCTCATCCTCAAGGAAATACAAATGACTTCTAACCCCTTTTCCTCAGGATTCCCCCCCTCTCCCGAAAGACAAGATCATAATCAAGAGGTTCCTTTCTCTAGATTGTCCCCCTCCTAGAAAGGCAAGCAGTGGCCAATGTGGTATCATTCCAAGGATTGTCCCCCTCTCCCAAAGCACCAATTAGCACTAAAATTTAGCTCACTTGTCAGAATCCCCCCCCCCTCTTTCCTACAAGATGAGTGCAAGGCCTAGATACCTGTCATGGATTGTCCTCCTCTCCCTAAATTTATAGCACCCCAGATGATATATCAACATAGAATCCCCCCCATCTCATGTTGGATAATCTCACTGAAGCTACTCCTTCACCCGTCACAACACTTTTGACCTCCTAGGTCAAATCACAAACTCGAATCTCTTTTAGAGCATTCGAAACAATGGAGAGAAGCTTAGATACTTGTATGGGACTGTCCCCCTCTCCCTTAAGTTCTAGCCCCTCTAGATGATGTATCCACACATAATTGTGCCCATATCCTATTGGATAATCTCAGCGAAGCTACTCCTTCACCTTTCACAACACTTCTGACCCCCCAGGTCAAATAAAAAAATCGAATCTATACTAGAGCATTCGTAACAAAGGAGAATAGTTCTCCCAACACCACAAATCAAATCCTTACTAGAGCATTCGAATCAAATGGATAATACTACTACAAAATCACCCTCTGGATCCCTACTGCCAAAGTGTACAAGAATGATGCCAAAAATCCCTTTGGAATTCATAACCTAGTCAGAGCTCTACTCTAGCAACTCCAATATGCAAGAATGAATGAAATTTGGATTGATTCGAACCCCCTTATTCCAATTTGAATTGCCTCCAAGAGATTGAGTCTAGATCACCAAGGAAGGACTCCCAATCACTGGGGATTCCAACAACCACTGACTGACTCATTCAAGTTATCAACAGAGCATTTTGAATTCATTGATACTGACTTTAGAATACTATCAAAGACTCTTCCAGTCCCTAACTAATTTGAATTCCTCAAATTTGGCTTAATCCCACCCTAACTGACAGTAAATTATCCATAGTTTACTCCACATGCATGAAGGTAGCTCCAATTACACCCACTAACTCGAATTTCCTTAAAAACACCTCCATGCACTTAGGATAATTTGAATTTGACACATAATTGCTCAATTAAATTGAATATGACTCAGTTCCAACTAATTAACGGAAGATAACCAACCTTTAAACCACAATTTCACTAATTAACATAGGATAACTGATTCCAACTAACTGTTGGTCACTTCTGTTAACTGAAAATGACTAAAATTAACCGAACAGATTCTAACTAACTATCAATACTCTAGTTCACTGGTGTAACTAGACATTGACTTAATTAAACTTACTTTAACTAGAATTAACAAACATTAACTCAAATTAACTCAAATGAATTGAATTAACTAAAATTGACTCAATTTAACTAGATAAAACACTCCAATTAGAGTGGATTTACAAGAATTAGATGCATGATTGACTCCACACAGTCAAATAGGCGCATAAGACCAAAGTGATGTGAGAGTGGGCCCCACCAATATCCAGATAAGTAATATTCTCTCTACTGAGGGTGCAATAGTGCATGGTTGTGTGGGTGCATGCAAAGTGTTGTTTAGACATATTAGGACCTTAGGGGTGCAATAATATCAAAATTAGGAAGACTAAAGTAATGTTAGGGGGAGCTGCAACTCCTAACCCCAAGCCCTTCTCATATGAAACTCCAAGGCCCCCAACAACGTTATTGTCATGTTGTGCCATTATTTTAGCTATAGGTAATAATACTAATATTAATAGAATAATAACATAACTTCAACAATAAATATAATAATATTCATGCTTCAAGGTTTAGGCACCTCTTGAAAATATAAAAGTAAATAACCAAAATCATAGGTATCTAGGACTTACCTTCGGGATATTACAACACACTTATATTTGCACAAAGCATACTCATCTTCTATATGCCATAAAGTTTATCTATGCATTTGTTAGGTCTCCATTCCTTCTTTCTTCTCTACCTCTTGGGATCTATGTTATATCTTTCTTCTGGATCTACGAGCCATTAATGCCCCAGTAATTCAAAGCTTGCAAATTCAGAATACTACAACTTATGCATCTTCAAGCTTGCTTCAACATTTCCGTCTCTTTCCTATTTATACTCTTCTTGCTCAAAAGATGTGTTCGCCATTTGGGGTTCATTTGAGTCGGTGATGCCCCTTTTCCCTTACTTCTTGTTCAAGCCAACCACCTCATCAGTTCTTTTGTCGGCCTACATGTTTTGATAGTTCAACCTTGTGGGGTTTTGTGCACATGATTCCCATGACTTGGTGGGATTTGTGCACTTCTGTGACTTGCACACATATTTTCTATATACTTCTTTAAACTATCTTAAAATTTATAGAGTACCATCACTTGCTGGGTCTCGCGTACTGTTGAGACTTGGATACATATTTTATACATATGTCTTCAAACTGGATTCATAGGCTTCTTACATGACATCGACAATGACAATACCAAAGTTCAACAATCTTCAAGTCTTCATGCTTCTTGCTTGACATCATCATGTCTCTTGTTTGACATCAATGACAACACCAAAGTTCAACAATATCCCCCTTTGGCATTGATGCCAACAACAATCAAAATAGAGCTCCTACTAAATATGGGCTCTTTATTTGTGCACAACATGCTCCCCCTATGTTCATGTCATTTGATCCTTTGCTATGCTTTTATGAAAACTTTGATTCAACACTTTTTTGCAAATACTTTTTCCTTGTACACTTCCCATGTAGTATCTCTTTGTACTCCCCCCTTTAAAATCAATGACAAAGTGATGCTCCCCCTGGCTTCATGCTACTCAATTCTTCTTCCCGTCGCTTCTACTGTACTATGCCAGGTTTCTGTCATTTGAAAGACACTTTTGTGTAATAGAGTTTGCATAATTTATTGAGTACATCTTCATTAATGTAGATATTAATGACAAGAATATTCTTTTTGACTTCGCACATCTTGTCACATCTTTCAAAACTATTCCTTGATGTGTGACATTGAATTCTCTTGTTGTCACACATATCTCCATCTGTCACTCAACTTTGTAATAACTTGATGTGATTGAAAACTCATGAAACATTATAAGATGTCTTGTTGGCGTATAGAGCAATCAATTCAATCTCCCTCTTTTTGTCCTTTCATATCTTCTACGAATATGAAAATTAAAACATTTAAGATGATTATCCATCTACAACATTTACCAAGTTAAGCAACTGCATTTGAAATCTGTCACATTAATCCAACTATTGGTTAGGTAACAAATTATCATGTTCGTTCTGTTATCCAACAATACGATCTGTTGTCTAATTGTTAAACCCAAAGATGTCTAGACATAAACAACAGGGTAGATCTTCTGTAGGAGATATTTCCGCAATCTTTCGGACATAAAGGATGAAAATTTTCAAGTTTAAGAATGATATTGAAAAATGGGCATCAAATCTCAAAGAAGTTAATGTCAAGGAATGGTATTTGCAGGTTCAGGTAAATTAAAGACATGCAGTAGATATTTTTCTTTTGAAGAGTCATGTTGATCAAATGGAGGCACAATAAAAATCCATCATAGATTTATTGAAATGAGCTCACATAATTCCAGATGCTTCATACCTTGCAAATCAAACACACTCTTCTAACACTAAATTATGTCTGTCATTGTCAAGTTTTGATCAATAGTTTTCTTTGTAAACCACAATTTTGTAATCAATGATTTTGACAAGTGTATTCATGTCATTGTTGGGATTTTGTGACAAGTGTACCCCTTTCACTTTTATAATAATATCGATTGAATATAAATGTGTTTTGTGCTATACTCTTCATCTTTTTCTGGCTCCAATTTTTATTGATACTTTTCTTGAATTCCTGATAGAAATCATATTAAATTCGAGGACTTTCATTCATAATTTTGAAGATTAGTGAGATGGGAAGCAGTCGTTTGCTACATGAGAAACACTTGTATTATCTACTTCAACTGCACTTGTTTGTAGAATTTTATTTATCCATTTTTTTAGTATGTGCATGCCCATTTTAATACTATGCAAGGTTGCTTTCCTTTTTCATCCATGTCTTACTGTTGATATTATGTAGAACATTTATTTCTGATTGTTCTACTATTTTTTGTAAATTTTGTACCTTATGCCCAAATACATCACAAGCATAACATATTATGGTATGATAGTATTTTGCAACATGTCCATTATAATTACATCTTAAGCATTTCAATGTATTGAACCTTCTTGTACAAGCATAATTAGAATTTTTTTGGGAATTTTGATACCTAAGTTGGTCTTGCTTTGATGACACATTTCTTTCCTTCTCAAACCCTATTTGGCTTATATCTCGTTGATTTGTGCCTAGAATGATGTCGCAAAATTTTTCATTTGTCCTATCATAGCCAAGACCATATTTGTCTTCTCGTGACCTCTAACTATTCAATATCTTATTCAAGAGTGATTGTATTGTTATGGAATTTGGATTCCAAATTTCTGTGTCAAAGCCAACCTTATCACCTTTTGTATTTGCACAGCCTGAAGTTCCATTCCTGAACTGTCTTTGATTTTTCAAAGACTGGTTTTCTTTTCTTATTTCATCTAGTTCTCCTTTTTTTCACTAAAATGAATATTGTTTTTTTTATTTGAAAAAGAATATTGAAGGGCCTTCACCCATTTACATCATTTCAGAAATATACATTTCATGTTCTCTGAAAATTCTCAAATCATATTTACGGAATTTGATGCAACACACTAGGTTCATCATTCAGAATTAACATTCCTTGAGGAAGAAGACATCCCTGATTTGATTTGAGATCTTACGACTTGTTCAGTTCATGAAGAATGTGTTAAGAGGAGACCGAGACAAAATCAATTAGGATGAAGTGCAGCCTTTGCATAGTCACATTCAAGCTGATATTGGAGAACTTTGAAGCAAAATTTAAAACTTTAATTATGATTTATGAATCTCCATATATTTGAATATTGTTATGCCCAACTTCTTTGGTGAGTTGACAGGATTTTAGAAGAGCATATAATTCTTCTTAATTATTATATGGTTGACCCAATCCCCAACCGAAGCTGGTTTGAAGCTTTCCTCCTGGGCAGAAGATCAATCCACTAGCTCCAACGTTCCCCGGATTTCCTTTTGAGGCACCATCACAGAATATTGAAACTTTATTCTTCTTTTTCCACCAATCTGAGAAATCTTTTTCTGAATTTCTTACTTGCCAAAAAGGATTGATAACATGCCTTCCAGAATTTAACTGAATTTTGTCCACCTGTGACAGTCCAAGCCAATTATGTTCAACACTTAGTTCTTTGAGATCAAGATGATTTCCCACAACTTCCAAAAGAAATGCCTTAGCTGTAATTGCTACAAGTTCTGGTTTCTGGGCTTTGCTATTGAAGATCAAGTCATTTATAACTAACCACATTTTCCACCAAAAGAATTTTGGGATGGCTTGCCAATTTTTTCGCCAGTCATGACTTGTAGAAGAAACTATAGGATATCTATTTTGCCAATTTACAAAAAGATTTACAGGTTCATTGTTTGAAGGAGTTGAAACCGACAACCCTCTAAAAAAAAACACCGAGGCTTTCTGAGTGAATTCACATCCAACAAAGATATGCTTGGAAGTTTCAACAACCTGCTGACAAAAACAATATCAAAATTGGCCAAAAAAGGCTCTTTTTAACAAATTTTCACATGTTAGTTCTCGCTGGTGCATAAGGACCCAAGTAAAAAAATTACCTTTGGTATACTTGGGGATTTCCATACATATTTCCAGAACTTTGCACTGTGAGAAGAAGTCTAATTGACTAAAAGAGACTCGTATCCAAGAGCAACCGTATAAATTTCTGAACATCCCCATCCCCACACATCTTTGCAGGAGGAATTTATGGGAGCAATTCCATTTAGATTATTTAACAGCAGGTTGAATTGTGCATGAAACAGAGGATCACCATGACCTGTCAGTGCTGGGAACTCCCATGAAATCCAATTTCCGTCACGATCCCAGGAAGAAATGTCTGTCAATCACTGAATACCCTTACTAACCAGCCATCAAATGAACTCAACGATAACTGGAATAGAGTTTAATGGATCGTGTCCATAAATCTTTTTTTTTTTTCAATGTGGTTCACGCACCGGCTTGACCGACGGGCTACATCCACGGAATAATTTCTGGCGGACCCACCCGAAGGGGCCTCACACCCGTGACCGCTGCGTGCCTAACCCCAAGAGAGTCAATGAGAATGGATCCCGCGACCTCACATGCTGGGAGGCCTAACTACGAGTACTCGACTGATTGAGCTAACTCTTGGGGCTATGGATCATGTTCATTAATCTTATCAACCCATAAAAAATATTATTATCGTTTCCAGGAATCCGAAATAAATGCTAGTATAAAAATTTAAACCTTTTTCTACAGAGATTCCAGACTATAGTTCATGTGGGGGTATTTGACAATTGCAAATTCTGAAGGGATCCTCTGTTGAGATATTTTTGCCCAAAGAATTGGCTAATAGGATGTTTTTTATTGGATAAAAGTTGCCACAATAGTTTACCTCCCATGTCTAGGTTGACAAATCCAGGATATTTAATATGTATACCTCCTTCAATGACTGGTCTCTTGACGGTATCCCAATTAACCAAGTGCAGTCTACTTTGATTTTCTTTACCACCTCTCCAGAGGAAGTATCTAATTAGTTTGGATATCTGATCTATAATCTATTTTGGAGCCATAAGGAGTGAAGATTGATAAATCGGTTGAGCTGAGAGAGTTGACTTGATTAAAACAAGTTTACTTGCCGTTGTTAGCCAATGAACACCCCATAAGGCTATCTTTGCTTTTAACTTGCTAATAATTTCCAGCCAAAGAGAAAGGATATTTTGACCCAGAGTTAGGGAAAGGCCCAATTACTTGACCTTGTCCTAATTGACAAAACCATCAAAGCCTAAAATTTGAGAAATTTTTTCTATAGTTAAGGGATCTGCATTCCACCCATACACAACACTCTTCCTATTGTTGATAAGATCCCCAGAGATAATACAAAAATGCTGCATAATTTCTTTAAATACTCTTTCCAGCCTCAACGAAGCCCCTCCCAAAAGAAACGTATCATCAACAAAGAGGGTATGGTTAATAGATTCTACGTCACTTGCTGATTTGATTCCCAAAATACTCCCAATATTTTTTTCGTAGTTAGCTTTCTACTCAAAGAATCAACCATTAGAATATAAAGGAACGATGAGAGAGGACATCCCTGATGGAGGCCCCTGGAGGCTTGAAAGAAATTAGTTGATCTATCATTTACTAAAGGTGTTATCCAAGGCTTGTCACTACAATCTTTAATCAAATTTATAATAGAAGAACTGAACCCAAAAGAGTTAAGAACTTTGTAAAGGAAGGAAATATTTACCCTGTCAAAAGAACTTGCCATGTCTAATTTTATTAAAACACCCTTCTCATTTCTGTTGAAACTGGAATGCATGGCTTCCTGAACTTGAATCACATTATCTAGGATGTGATGTCCTTTTACAAATCCACCTTGATGAGAGAGATTAACTTTCCGAGGAGAGGTTTGAGTTTGTTAGCAAAGAGTTTAGATAATTTTTTATAAGATGCATTACACAGAGAAATAGGTCTAAAACGGTCAAAGGAGGAAGGTTTAAATTCTTTGGGAATTAAAGCAAGGAAGGTGGAGTTGGTAATTCCACCAAATTTGGCTTTAGACTAGAATGCTTTGATCATCCTTCAAAGATATTTTCTGATAACAGACCAACAAACTCTATAAAAATGTATGGAGAAGCCATCAGGACCTGGAGCTTTATCTGGATCCATAGACTAGATAACATCAATAATTTTTGCCTCTGAAAAGGGCTTCATAAGCTCCCCAATCTTCTTCACTCACCAAACTAGGGACATTGGAAATAAATTATGAGGTTAATTCAGAATCAATAACTCCATCCTCTCTAAATAATCTCTGGAAATGAACTTCAGCTGCTTGCTTGAGTTGAGAAATGCCTTTGAAACATTCTCTAGACAAAGAGGACATTTCCAAAATGTGGTTGTGAGAAAGTCTGGCTCTATACTGTTTCTGGAAGAAAGAGGCATTTTTATCTCCTGATTTCAGCCATAAACTGCAAGTTTTTAATCTCCAGCATTCCTCTTCCTTCTTGAAAGCTCTGAAAGAATTTAATTGAGCAATTTGTTCTTTAACCAAAATGGCAGGGGTGATCTTAGAATCCTCCATTTCCATTTGAATCTCTTCCAATCGAGCCAGGGTCTGAGATCTGTCACTAGAAGGAGAGTGGAGAGATTGCTTAATCCAATCCTTCAACGTAGACTTGGTATTTTTCAATTTCCTCTCCCACACGAAATTAGGAGATCCAATGGCTGGGATACTCCATGCATTGGTGACAGTGGCCAAAAAACCATCTCTATCAATCCACAAGGGACTGAACCGGAATGGGATGGGTTTGAGGTCTTCATCATCCACAATTTGTAGCAAAATAGGTTTGTGGTCCTAAGAGAGTTTCGGCAAGATGCTGGTGGAAATGATTTATTTCCCAATAATAAAGAACTCTGTAGTAGAAAATGATCAAGTCTAGCAACGATATTGGTAGCACCAATTCAGTTATTACTCCACGTATAGCAACCTATTTTTGGATTGAAGTCTATCAGATCCCAGGTTGATATGAGATGCTCCACAGTTTTGAGTAAGGGATCACTCCTGCAAACTCCACCCTTTTTCTCTTTAGGGGCCAAAGTGATATTTAAATCACCAGTCACTAAGATGTTAGAAAGATTTCTTGCTACTAGAAACTCTGCCAGAGAATTCCAACATTCTCTTTTCTCTTGAGAATTAATAGGTACGTATAAATTGAAGATAGCAAGAGAAATATTACTTGAGGTATTTCAAAGCTCAGTGAATATCCAATGCTGCGTAACAAAAGAATTTTCCAGTGAAAAGAGATCCTCTGTCCATAGTGTTGCAAACCCATTGGATGAACCTGTAGCACTCATTGCCTTTCCTGCATTATTTTGCTAGTTTTGTTTGCTTAAGGAGAGAAGATTACCCTCTTCGATTTTTGTCTCTTGGAGCAGAAGAACATCAGGGGAAGCCATTCTTAAAAGGTCTTTAACAGCTACAACTTTCTAAGAATTTCCTAGCCCCCTGCAATTCCAAGAGATAATGTTCATTATTTACTGCCGGAGGGGAGGGGGACTCCTTTGGAAGGTCTGGACTGAGTATTTATGTTGATTGACATCTCGATAGTTGCTTGAATTCCTTGCATCTTAGGATGTTTGGATTCTTCCTCCCGAACAGTCTTATGAGATTTATGTCCTTTTTTGGAATACCTCTCAAGGGGATCTTCATCGGATGAACCAGAATTGTCAATAGGTTTCTTTTTTTTTCCATTTCCGCATATGTGGGAGTAACTTCCGCAAGAGTACCAAGATCTGACTCAGCTGGACCTTTAGCTTCTTCACAGGTCTAAATTTGAGTTTGAGGGACTTCTCCCTCTTCAAGGACTGAGAGCCCTTGATATTTTGGGATGCTCAAAACTTCAAAGTTATTTTGAGATGATAATACCTTCGTAGCTGCTCCATTTTCTTTCTGATTCTGCCCGGAGAGGTTGCTACCCGTCCCCATTTCTCCTATTTGTCCTTTAGTTTTGTTTCCTTGCTTTACTGTACTAGTTTTTTGAACTAGATTCCATTGATCTCCCATCTCTTTGACAATCTCTTCCTCAACTTTTTTCTTACAAGATATGGCGAAGTGCCCATAACCATGACAAAATATGCACTTAAAGGGCAATTGCTCATAACTAACTCTTGCACGTGTGACCAATCTGCTACATTCAAATTAATAGCTTCAGGAAGCCCTACCTCCAAGTCCACTTCAACACAGATTCTGGCACAAGTATACTGATCTCTTCTTTAAGCCCTATCAATATATTTCCCCAAAGTGTTTCCTATGGCTTCTAAAGAACCTGAATTCCAACAATGGAGAGGAAGATACAACAACCTAACCCAAATAGGAACAACAAAAGGGACATCCTGATTCAGATAAAAGTCCGAAGTCCACTTGTTCAGGTAGATCCCTTGAGGACCCATGAAATATGGCCCATTTCTGAAGATTAAGTCTCTATCTGTTGAGTTTTCAAAAAGAAATACCTAGTATCCCTTACCAATCAAATTATTGCAAATACCCTCAGAGATAAGAGGTTTCCAATTCCTTTGAACCCACACTTCGATTACTTTGGGGGATGGCCAAAGTCCAGTGAACTATCCATTGAAGCCTCGGTTAGCTAAATTAAGGGCTGTACGACATGGTTGTTCCACAGGAACATCCACCGAAGGGATATTGTCGAGCTTCTTGATGAAAGATTTCCGATTCTAGTTGAGTTTCCTCTTGTTTCCTGAAGCAACCAGTCTTCTAGGCATTGAGATTAGGGGAAGGGGAGGAGCCCCCTCCAGCTGCCATGACCTCAAAACAAAAGGACACAAGGAGTCCCAGGCACTCACAAACCCAGCTACCAAATAAATTCACAAACAAGCAGCCCTACAGAAAAACTCCTTCACACCCTTCAGAGAAGACAAATATCTTCTTGAAGTAAGGGAGCTGTTGCCTTCGTAGGAAACCTCCTTCTTAGAGAAGATAGATCTTCTTGAAGCGAGGGAGATGAAAAGAACCCACCTGCAATGAAGACTCGAAAGATCTTCTTGAAGCAAAGGAAAGATATTCAAACTCCTTCACACAGGACTTGCTTCATAGAGAAGGAGATCTTCATGAAGAAAGGGAGATGTAAAGTCCACCTCCAATGGAACCACGAACTCACATCACCAAGAACACCACACCTACAAAGAAAAGAACTCCAACAAGCATAGGGCAGAGATCTGCAAATTTTTTTTCCAGACTAACAACAAACCACGCTCATGCAGGGGAAAAAGTTGGAATGCACCAGAATCCAAAGATGAGGAGTTGGAAGGAGTCTAGACACAACAAACCAGAGAGCTAGGCCAAACCACACTCATCAGATCTTGAAGTTATAAAAAAAAAATTGGAGCAAAAAAAAAATCAGCCAGTTCTCCTTTTAAGTGGGAGATCTTTGTATCATTTTTCTCAAGATGTTTGGTCAACAACTCATTTGGTTTGTTTTGTATGTTCCAGTGATTCTTCCAATACAAAATTATTTTTTGTAATGTCCCCATATTTTTCTGCGACCCCGTGGGCACATCTTCTAACCCATCCAGTTCTATGGGTTCATGAGGAGATAAACTAACTTAGTTAGGACTAAATTTGACTATGGTTATTTCGAATTAATAAAGTTAGGTACAATAGAAGTATTAAGTCCATGGTTGAATAAATAATTATTAATATTTTGTTTATGAGTTGTAAAATGCATAGGAGGGACCATGAGGGAAAATAAGGATTAGTTGGAGCTTGCAAGACATTTCTACAAAATTGGAAGAAAATCAGTGAAAAGCAGAAAGTATCAAAAAGCATAAAGGTGGCAGGGAAAAGCAAGAAAGTGGCAGTAAAAGCAGAAAGAAGAGAAAAGAAGGAAAGTAACAGGAAAATAATAAATCCATAGAAAATAAGGAAAGTGATAGGAAAATCAGAAATCCAGAGAAAAGAAGGAAATAACAAAAATCAAGATAAAAGCTACACAAAGCTGTAATTTACAAAATGGAATAAGGAAGGCAAATTGGATGAGGCTTGAGTGTCCACAAGCTAGGTAGCTTGTCTAATAATCCAAGTGAGTTATAAAATAATATGTTACACACCCATTCATATATTTTTCCATTATTGAAATTTTAAATTGGAGAGCAGTGATTTTTTCATGACTTGGGAGATGTTCCCCTAGTCACTAGTTGGAGATGTGCCCCTACTGTCACCAATCTAGTTAAGGAATCAACTGGATTTTGAGGAGAAAGGATTATAGCCTCTCTCACTAAGTTTAAAGGAATATTTTCAAGTGTACTTCAGGTCTGATCTCAATCTTGTGTTGAATTAATTCCTGAGAGTCCAAGAATTATGAAGAAGAAATCATTCTCAAGGGAGCCTTGTTCTATCTTATCTTCTCTTAATTCTTTTGATGTCTCGTGGCTCCAGTCATGTCAGAGTTTCTTGTGATTTGAAGATTTTAATACAACCATATTTTAGTATGTTTAGGTCCAATACACTTCCAGTTAGTTTTCTTTTGATCTAGTCAATTCAAGTTCTCAGATCTCCTTTTTCTTATGTGTTTTTCTTGCTAGATGTGGAATATTTAGGGAATTACACCCTATGTGTCTTGGATGCAGCTCTAATAAACCCATGACATGTAATTCCCATTATTTTTAATGATAATATAATCATATGTTTCCTTGCTGCATATTATATATTAATCTTTCATAAGTTATTGTACCTATGCTCATTGACATGTAATTTTTTACTAGTTTCACACTTTATACTATAAGATGAGTTGTATGGATCCAATTTCCTTTCTGTAAGTTTTTGCAGATTTTTAATACAATATTGAAGCCATTCCAAGCCTTTATCCATAGTTTTAAAACCCTTAGGTTTCCCTAAAGTCAATTTGAAAAGTAGTCAACTTAAATTCCGAAATTGGGAAATCTCACTTTCGGAGCCCCAATCGACCAAATTGACCTATGAAGTTTTTTGCAGACATTCCTACTACATAACCTATCATAATAGAGACCATAAAAATGTTCCATAAACCTTCTCCAAGTTCCAGAGCCTCCTACCACTGGAAAGCCAATTTTTGGTGTCTTCCATGTCTTGCCCTCGAGAAGTATCAAGTTAAGACAATGCCAAGAATCTAGTTTGCATATGATAATGTAACCATGTAGCATTGGAGTAGACTTTAGCATTAGCTGATTTTGAAACTTAAATGGTCCCAATACATTGTGCAAAGGATACTTGAGCTAGTGCAACCCCTGTTGCCATCATTACATGAGGGATTTGAATTGGTATGGATTCCATGACTATCCTTGCATGCTTATAATCCTATGATATATTAGTTGTATACATGTAATTGAATTTTGCAGATCCATTCACTAATTTTTTGTGAAATTGGAAAGTTCCTAATGTGGTTGGAAATGATTCAGTCAATCCTAGTTTTCAACTCTACCGCCTAGTTCCAAATATTCTTATTTAGATCTTTGCGTTTGAGTTAATATCTCCATAAATATGATTTGGGATAGTAAAGTGGTATCATAGCATGGTCCTCTCCACTTGTGAGCAACACGATCAAGTTCCTTAAGTTCTCAGTTGAAGAAAGATTGCAGATCACATCTCAAGTTGTAGCTATGAGGCTTGAACCAATAGTTGAAGATGTTGAATTTGAGCAATTTGTTAAAGAAGAAATCCTCTATGTTGGAGGCCTACCAAGAGATGAGGATGATGAATTATATAACCAAGCATATAGAGAATAAATCAGGGTTGAACCACCAATTGATATATTAAAATATGATTTAGCAAGGAAGATAAAAATAAGTGAAAACTTACCTCATCACTATCATGAGTATCTTGCCTTGGGGGAAGAGATTTGTAAATCCATCCCTTTAAAATATTATTTTTATTTCAGATTTGTATTTGAGCCCAAGGATGTACATGTGGATTCAATTGAGAGCAACAAAAAAGCAAGGGAGGAACCAAGCTGTTCCACTTCTTCAAGAAAAGAAGAAGAAAAAAGAGCCAAAGGTGAAGCTTCATCAAAGCCATTTTCATATTCAATAATCATGATATTATTTGGTTTTTATTCAAGGAGAGTCTCCAAAGGTTATGGTCATAGTACCACTCAATATGGAGAATCCTCAAGTTGTTTGGAAGAGGATGGAAAATAAGAAGAGACTTATTAGGAGGAGTGCCACCTCAAGGTGATTGCAGAAGAGAAGAAGGTTATGAAGAAGAAAAATCAAACATTGATCCTTCCACCAGTGAGGTAGAAGAACAATCTAGATATGAAGGAATGCAAACAATTGAAGCTAGACATGTAAAAAAGAGCATCCACTGAAGGGTGTGCAATTCTCTATGTGGGTGACATAGAGATCAATTTGGAGGAGAATAACAATGAATCAGAAGCACATGAACATGAGAGTGAAGATTTACACACAATTTCGATCCATCCAAGTAAAGGGTTGGAAAAGAGAGAAATTCAAGGTGTAATTGTTAGTCTTCCGATGGAATCCAAAGAAAAAGGGCATTCCAACACCAACCATTTACATGAAGAGGATGAATATGAAGTACCAATGTATGATGCAATTTATAATTTTTTCAAAGAACACATTTCATTACAACCCTCAGAGTTACCTTCCACCTCATACCATGGATGTGATTTTGCAAAATATTGTAATGATAATCTATATGTTGAGAACGAGATATGTGTTGTGGATCCATGCCAAAAGCAAGATGATCTTAGGTGTTAGCCATTGGAAGGAGAAACCTTGGTGGAGGATCTTCTTTGTGAGCCACATCATTTGAGTGGATCACTAAAGGAGGACTGAGAGAAGCTTATGGAAGCCATGAATAACTTTGTTGACACCTATGCATTGGTGACAATATGTTGTTGGAAAGCTTTTGGAGGAGAGTTGGAAAAAGAATCCTTTTTGGAAGAGTTCATAACACTCAAAAATAGTGGTTAAGATGAAGGAGAGTTACAAGAACTTACTTTTAGATAGAGACCATCTCATTATGGTGGCTGAAATGTAACTTAGTGCGCTCAAGGAGGAAGAAGAATAATTAGAAAGGATCACCAATGAGTTGGAGGGCACCAATGATTCATTGAAGAGCACATAGAGGGCCCTTCAAGGATCAAGAATGCAGAATGGTCAAATTCGAAAGGAGTTGAGTTCATCACACACTCCATCCTGCATGGAAGATATTCATTTGCACATGGAATATGGCATAGTGGATTTGATGGAGGAACCTGACGTGAGAGTTGAACAAGAGGTAAATTTAGAATTTCAAGTGCCTATGAAGAATAACGAGGAAAAATATTTTGGCAAAGTACTTATTAGTATGCATAATGGAATATAGGAGGAATTACACATGGGATAAATATATAGGGACATACCATTTTAGTCTGCAAGAAAAGATAATTGTTTATTCAAGGATTGGGTAGACAAGTACATCACCGATATGGAGGCCCAAGGATGCAAAAGTCTTGCTTGCATCCATAAGGAATTGTTTGACATGCATTCCTGGGATGAGAGACCTCATGAGCTGCCTATATGGAAAGGAGACTTAGCTCCGAAGAAGGTGGCTGATTACATATTAGATAGATCAACAAGTCAAAGTGTTTATTCATCCATGGATTAGGTGGATCGATACATAGCTAAGATGGAGATTTATAGTGGTAAAAATTATTTTTTATTCTTTGATAATGTTTTTGGTTTTAGGTTTTACTGATATTTTCTTGTCATGTGAGAAGTAGAAAATATATTCAAGGAATCCCTTTGATGTCCACATTACACATGTTTCCATGGGTTGGAAGGGAAATCATGTGTCACAAGAAAAGATCATAACATTACAGGACGAACTCGAAAATATTTTTAGAGGCATGGATAGTGATAAACTACCCATTTGGTTACAGGATCCTGGAATTCCTCAAAATGGTAGATCACTTCAAATGGTATAAATTTTGAGAAGGTTGCATCATAATTAGTGGGATCTAGGAGGGCTATCCAAACTACATTTCTTGAAGTCTATCTATGTTAAGTAGTGGTCTAGTTCCATGCATGGGAAATTGTATGGTGGATGGACTTATTGTCTTCTTTCTTGGTGGTTTGGGAGTCCTCATGATTCTCTCTATGTTTACATGGGGCGGTGAAAACAAGGAAATGGGAGACACCTCCCAATTTTAAGATTCAATTGGAACCCAGGAATCATTCTTGGTCTCAATTATTTCAACTAGAAATTCATGTAGCAGTATGTGGGACAAAAACACCCATTGGGAGGAATGAGATACATAAGGTTGAGTAACGTCCTAATATTGATCTCCACCTTCATCGCCATCATCAGGTTCACTTGGAAGAAAAGGTCTTGCCAAAGAAAACCCCTTGTTTCCAACGTGACTATTCTAGATATTCATGCATGAGCATTGGTTTGGCTAAGGAAGCTATGGAATCCCCACCATACATGCACAGAGCATACATTAAGAAATTTGGCAAGATTGAGTTTATTCTTTCTATTGACATTTTGGTTCATGGTTGGATGTTGGAGAAATACTCTCCTGGTTTAGAGGCTATGTTATGTATTTGGTTGGACTAGTCTCCACATATGATAATGTTTGAACATGAATTTGGAATGATTAAGGTTTTACATTATGATGTCATTATTGAGCATGGTAAGGATGGCACACCATGTAGAACATCATTTCCTTTCACAACTCTTGTGGATTCCCATGTAAGGAAAGGTGCACAAGTATTTCATTATCCATACTTTCACTTGCTTTAGGACAAGCAAAGTTTGGGAGGAGAGGATTGTAATGTCCCCATGGGAACATCCTCTAACCCATACAGTTCCATGGGTTCACGAGGAAATAAAATAACTTAGTTAGGAATAAATTTGAGCATGGTTATTTCAAATTAATAAAGTTAGGTCCAATAGAAGTATTAAGTCCATGGTTGAATAGATAATTATTGATATTTTATTTATGAGTTATAAAATGCATAGGAGGGCCAATGAGGGTGAATAAGGATTATTTGTACCTTGAAATATGTTTCAATAGAAAAAATTGGAATAAAAGCATTGAAAAGCAAAAAGGTGGCAGGGAAAAGCAAGAAAGTAGGAAAAGTAGAAAAGTGGCAGTAAAAGAAGAAAGCAGAGAAAAGAAGGAAAGTAACAGGAAAATAAGAAATCAAAATAAAAGAAGCAAAGTGACAAGAAAAGAAAAAAATCCATAGAAAATAAGGAAAGAACAAAAATCAAGATAAAGCTACACAAAGCTGCAATTGCCAAATTTGACTAAGGAATGCACATTTGATGAGGCTTGAGGATCCACAAGCTAGGTAGCTTGTCCAAGAAGCCAAGTGAGTTATAAAATAAGGTGGTGCACACCCATTCACATATTTTTCCATTGTTGAAATTCGGAATTGGAGAGCACTGAGATTTTCATGACTTGGGATATGTGCCCCTAGTCACAAGTTGGGAGATGTGCCCCTATTGTCACCAATCTAGTTGAGGAATCAACTGGATTTTAAGGAGGAAGGGATATAAAATATCTCATTGATTTTATTGTAATATTTTCAAGTGTGTTGCAGGTCTAGTCTCATATATGGGTTGAATTACTTCCTCAGAGTCCAACAGTTCTGAAGAATAAATCATTCTCGGAGTAACCTTGTTCTATCTTCTATTCGCTTAATTATTTTGATGTCTTGTGGCTCCAATAATGTCAAAGTTTCTTGTGATTCATACATAAATGTTCAGGATTTTCAGTTCCAATACACTTCGATTCAATTTTCTTTTGATCTTGTCAATTAGAGCTCTCAGATCTCCTTTTTCTTATGTGAGTTTCTTGTTAGACGTAGAAGATTTAGGGAATCACACCCTATGTATATTGGATTATGATATAATCAACCCATTATATGTAATTCCTATTTTTTAAATTATAAAACATAGTCATATGTTTCCTTTCTGCATATTACATATTAATCTTTCATAAGTTATTGTCCCTATGCTCATTGACATGTAATTTTTGAGTAGTTTCACAATTTATGCTATAAGATTGGTTGCATAGATCCAATTTACTTTTTGTAAGTTTTTTTAGATTTTTAATACCATATTGAATCCATTACAAGCCTTAATCCATATTTTTTAAACCCTTAGGTTTTCCTAAAGTTGATTTGAAAACTAGTTAATTGCGTAGTCCCGAATTGGGAAATCTTACTTATGGAGCCCTGATCGACCAAATCGACCTCAAAATTTTTCTGTAGACATTCATACTATAGAGACCAAAAACCTGTTCCATAACCATTCCCTGAGGTTTAGAGTCTCCTACCACCCAAAAGTCAATTTTTAGTGTCTTACTTGTCTTGCCCTCGGGAAGTATCATGTTAAGCCAATGCCAAGGATCTAGGATGCATATGTTGGTGAAACTAGGTAGCCTTAGAGTATAATTCAACAATATCTGATTTTGAAACATAAATTGTCCCAATATGTTTTGCAAAGGGTAGTTGAGCTAGTGCAACCCATGTTGCCATCATTACACGAGGGATTTGATTTGGTATCGATTCCTTGCCTATCCTTGCATAATTATAATACTATGATATATTTGTTGTAGTCCTGTGATTGGATTTTTCATAGCCATTCCCTAAGTTTTTGTGATTTTCTAAAGGTCCCAATGTGTTTGGAATTGATTAAGTCAATCATAGTTTTTCAACTCTAGAACCTAGTTCCAAATTTCTTGTTTAAGTTAATATCTCCATAAATTTGATTGGGGATATTACATTTGATTTGAATTTATTGATTTTTCTAGTGTGCAATGTAATCGTCTCACAATATCTTTTTCCCTTTTATTCATCTAATTTGTTAATGATTATTGAATAGCTTTTTCCTCCTTGACTTGTTCTTCACACTTTAACAGTTGTTCCTGCAAATATTTATACTTCTTTCTTGATTTATTTAGTTCTTCCAAGGAACTTATTAGTTCACCTTCCCAGTAAACTTCTTCATTTTCCTCTTCTTTAGACCTGCAGGTTTCTTCTTCACTATTCTCATATCAAGCAGATTACATGATCCATTTTTAGCATAGGAATGTGAAGGTGAAGTGTAAATTCCATTGTAAAAATACTTACTAAGTGTTCCTATAGAAGAATCTGATTGAATATCATGTGTGTTATTTGAAACTTTTTCTTCATCTAATGATTCTTCCTTGATAGAAAAATGATGCTTATCCTTTCCTTTATTTTCAAGCTCTTTACAATTGCCATGAAGAGCACTTCTCTTGGATTGTCATCACTATTTTATTCTTCAAATGATCTATCATATTCTTTAGAATACATGCTCTTTCTTTGTTTGAGAAACTTCTTCCTACTTTTATCCCTACTTTACTGGTATGTCTTCCATCGCTATTTGTGATTGAGTTCTTCTTCACTATCACTATCTATACTTTCTTTGAATGAACATTTGGAAGCAAAATGACCTACTTTACCACATTCAAAGCATTTAAAAGGTAACTTACCTTTGTATTTTCCATGACGTCTTTTTAGTTTTTTCACAAAGTTTGCTTCCTCTTTGTTTGATTCATCAAATGAGTTCTTGTTCTACTCGTGCTTGATGCAATTTGTTTTCTTGGTGGCTTTGAAGGCTTCTTCTTTTTTAAAAAGGATTCTCCTTTTTTGTCCTCATCTTGTATGTAGTAATAATCCAATGAAGTTTTTCCTTTGCTAGTTTATCCAAATCAGTTCTATTTTCTAGGACTAATAATTTTGAATCAAATATAGGTGGAAAATTTCTCAACACGTTTTACACGACTGCTTCTTCAACAATTTTTACTCCAAGACCTCTGATAGCATTGACAATCTCTTCAACACAAAGAAGATAAGATGAAATATTTTCTTCTTCCCTCAATTTAGAGTTTCAAACTACGCTGAAAATGTTTGCAACTTTTCCTTCTTAACCTTCACATCTACTTCATAGATGTTTTCAATCTTATCCCTTACTTCTTTAGCTGATGTGCATTGCATGACTTTGGTAAACTCTGCGTCTGCTAAACCACATAGTATTACATTCCTAGCTCTTGCATTACATTCATATTTCGTTTTGTCAGCTGCCTCGACTGGTGCAATTTTGGGAACATTGTAACCATTTTCAACCAAACTCCATACATAAAATCCAAGAGACTGTAAGTACACCTCCATGCTTATACTCCATAATGCATAATTCGAACCATCAAACCTTGGTGCTCTATTTGTCAAGAGTCCTTCCTGTTTATCCACATTTACACAATGATCTATCTTCCAGTTGCTAGACTGTTCGTGAAGAAACCCGCAATGATACAAGTTGTTGGAATTCTTAATGATATTGAGAGGGGGTCCTAATCAATATCATGGGAAAATTTAACCAATTTTTCACTTTACAAAATTATGCACCAATTTGAATTTAGTCATAATAATAAAAGACAATAGTTCCCAATGAACTTGAAAATAATTTATATATACATATAAAATATTTGATTACATAGAAAGATGGGAAACACTAATCTACAATATGTGAGCACCAAATCACTTACACCAATTTGATTGGGACATCAATCCCACATACAAGCACCAAATTGTTAATTATAGGCACCAACCTGTAAGGACACCAATCCTCTCCGCAAGCACCAACTTGCTATGTTCAAGCACCAACATGAGAGGAAACCGATCCTTTTGCTTAAGTACCTACTTGTTGTGTTCAACCACCAACCTAAAAGGAGACCGTGATCTCCTATCCTTGTCCCTTCCTTCCACCTAATTTCTTCAACACCAATTGAAAGGAAGCTTCAACTCCCTGTCCTTCCCCCTTCCTTCCACCTTGAAATAGATGTAGATATATTTTTGTCACACTATCTTCAATTCACCTTTTGCAATATGCGATCGTTGATCCTTCTTACGATCTGTGATCTCTACCCCCTTTTAATCTACGATTTGTGTTCCTTTTCAATATATGTGATCTCCGTCCCTTTGTTCCATGACCCACGACAATATGATTCTATGAAAATATTCTTCTTATACCGTTGGGATACTTTCACAAATACTTCTTGTGTATATCTGTGAAAATAATCCTCGTATGAATGTGCTCTTGCCCACTCCTTGTAATATAGGTTGCTTATTTTGTTTGTACACTTAGATTTGCGCACTTCATATTTTTGCACAAAGCATCCTCATATTCTAGATGCCATAAAGTTTATCTATGCATTTATCATGTCTCCATTTCTGGTCTCTTCTCCGAGTCTTCAAATATGTGTTATATCTTTCTTTTGGATCAACAAGCCATTGACACCCCAATAATTTAAATATTGCAAATTCATAATACTACAACTTATGCATTTTAAATATTGCTTCAACATATCCATATCTTGCTTATTTATACTCTTCTTGCTCAAAAGATGTGTCCACCATTTTGGGTTCCATTGAGTTGGTGATGCCCCTTCTTCCTTACTTCTTTATGAATCTAACCACCTCATTAGTTCTTTCGTCAGCGTACATCTTTTGATCATTCATCCTCGTGGGGTGTTGTGCACTTGAGTCCCATTACTTAGTGGTATTTGCACACGTGGTTTCCATGTATTGGTGTGATTTTAGCACTTCTATGACTTGCACACATATTTCATATATACTTATTTAAACTGGATTCAAGTCTATAGAGTACCATCATTTGCTGGGTCTTGTGTAATGCTGGGACTTGGATACATATTCTCTACACATGTCTTCAAACTGGCTTCATAGGCTTCTTACTTGACATCATCAATGGAAATACTAAAGTTCAACAATCTTCAAGTATTCATTCTTATTGGTTTACAACATCATGTATCTTGTTTGACATCATTGAAAACACCAAAGTTCAACATTCTGGAGGAAATTTATGTTTACTGGCATCTTACATACCATATTCCCAAAGGTACACTAAACATGATTCATTATATCTTCTTCAATTTTATGTGGAAAGGTAGCAAGGAGTATCAATGATCCCACTTGTCAAGTTTGAAAGTTATTTTCAACCTAAAGGATCGAGGAGGATGGGGAATCAACAATATCTTTCACTTTAACCAAGTTCTAGCATAAAAGTCTCAGTCGAACTTTATTACCCAAGATAGTCCTTGGGCTAAGTTTTTTAAAGAAAAATATATTACTATTGGCAATGTTCTAGATTGGATTTGGAAGGCTGAAATTGGTCTCAAACCAATAGAAATATGTTAATTGAGCCCTTATGGTGAGAGGGTATTTTCTTGTTTGGAGAATCAGATCGGGAGCCCAAGTTTGTGTAGGTGTGGATTCCACTATGGGTTTTCATTCAAGGATTCAAATACTAGTTTATTTCGTAGGCCACGTATAAGAATGAGGTTATTTTACTAACAATAGAGTGGCAAACCTTGACACTACCGATATTTGGACTTAGGGTTGGTTGGGCTTGGTGGAATTGGGACTAACTAGTAATTGGGCTCCCCTTTGGGATGGATTTGCTGTGGAGCTTCGAAAATCCCATCTCCAGATTGTAGATTCAATGGATGATATTTGGAGGACATTGCATTATGAAACTTGGATATCAAGCGATCAAAATAGAAGGAAATGGGGAATCTGTTTGGTGGTGGAGAAAGTTGTGGAGTGTGCCAACACCTCCAAAAAAGCATCTTGTTTTTATGGTTGATTTTATGTAAATGAGTGTTGACATATGATAGGATGAAAAGGAGATAAAAATAGGTCTTGGAATATGTATACTATACCTAATTCAACCAAGAAAAACATTCATATGTTTCTCCACTACTCCTATAAGAAACATGTGTGGAGGAATATTGAGGCCCATTTAAAAATTTAAGCGCTTTGGGATAAATATGATCTTATGGAATGTTTTGCATAATTTTTCACGTGAATGGAACTAAAGGTTTTCGATTCTCTTCCATATTTGACTGGAAGAGAGGTGTGGTTGGAGAGAGATGGAGAAATTTTTTAAGGACATGAGGTCCTAACTTTTCAAACCTCATCCCAAATTCTTTCTTTGCTAAAACAATGTTCTTTGGTGCTAGTTCCTTGTCCTGTGCAATGTGTTGGAAATATATATAATATGGGGACTCCATGGTTCTTTCTTGATGGATCAAGTCAAGGAGACGAGTGAAAAAGTGGTATCATATTCCCGGTGTACTTCTCAGCCACTCATTATTTGAAGGGAAAGGGTATTTGGGTCATGGGATGATCAATTGAGTTGAACTCTGTGCTTTATTTTAGGTTTTGAAGCTTGTTGTGGAGATGGATATTAGGTCCTCTCAAGTGTTTGAGGATTCATTGATGTCTATATTGTGGGTGAAGGGGGGCAATAGGATATATGAAATTGGTCTACAACATTTGGCTTGCCACCTTCAAACCACTAGGCATCAATTTCAGGAGATAAAATTCTCTCATAGATACCATAAGTACAATGTGGCAACATATTCACTCTCCAAACCAACTCTTTATTTGAATGTAGGTGATGTAATTGTGGATGAATTCAAGGAGGGTAGTCTGATTTCCCATTGAATATATGATTTTTGGAGGATGTTTGCATTACAAGCTACTATATTCAAATGAACAAGTATGGTGCTTAAGGTGTTGGTAGTTGAAATTTATTTCCTATTAGCGAATGGCCCTTTTGGGTTGGGATGAAGTTTTGTGATATATTTTGAGGGGTCTTTTTGATGATGTTATGATATACCTGCAAAATGTATTTCTATTATTTTTGAATGGAAAGTATGTTATTTTAAAAAAAAAGACAAAATTTTCATATTATTGATATTGAAAAGAGAATTTATGATATTTCTTTGTATTATAGAGAAGAACCTATTTGTTTACTATTTTTATAGTTGCATTATGGAAACTATTCAGATGAAAATATTCCATATTGATTTATGTTGAATTTAATGACATTAGAATTTTTTTTCGAGGAAAAAAGTGTAATTTTTTATATGAAAAACAAAATTACATTATGCATAATGCATGTGTACCATGCATTTCCTGTGCCTGGCCCTAGAGCCACTGTCATATAAGAAAATGACATAGTTTATGTCCTGTATATAACCATATTAAAAAATAATATATGTACTTATGTATTCAACTACATAAAAACCCGCGCATTGTTCAGTGCCATCAAAACTATTATTTAAAAATTTCTCTGCTAACAGATTGGTTTGTTATATTTATACCGTCCATAAAGGGCCTATGATAGAATTCAAAAAATTTCTCATTCAATTCTATGCACTAACCACCTTCCATTTTCCATAATTTAACTAGATCCCTGCTTTTGAAAGAGAATTTGTAATGGAGTTTCTTTCCATGTAAACATGACGTCAAGTGAAAGAGTCAAAAATATCTCTGAGTCAGAGAATCTCTTCCACCAAAGAAAGAAGAAAAATATTTTGACATTTTTGTGTTTCGTTTGTCCAATATATAACATTCTTTGAGTGTTTGAAGATTTGAATTGAAGGACAACCCTTTTCCTTTGCAAAATAGAGCAACATTTTTATGGACACAAGTTCAGCATAATTATTTGTCCCTTCTCCTAGCCCCCTTTGGGTTTTGAAATACACAGTCTCTGAAAGGAACAATATCCCTCCTCCCCCCCCCCACACTGTATATGTTGTTTTGGGAAGCCCCACTGTAGAAATCCCAAGGGATGTTTTTGTTTATCTGTTCTTTCTATATAATTATGGGAGTAGGGGTGTCCTTTTGTTGTGGGAAATATGAAAGTATATCTAAGCATTGAACATCAACAATATCTAGAATTGAAGGCATATATTGAAATATTGCTTTATTCCTTGCAATCCATACTCCCCAGATAACTATAATAATCAAAGATCTGGAATTTATCAATGTTGGATATGCATCCCAGGATTTCCAAGCTTCGTCCACATTTCACCTGCCCAATTATTAGTTAAGATGAGCCTTCAAATGCACTCACCCAATACTTGAGAAATAAAGGGACAATTTACAAACAGGTGTGTGATGTTTTCCTCATGATCTTGATAGAGTGTACACCAACCCAACCCTTCAAGTCACTTGTTTAATATTTCCCACATTGGGACTTTGTTTCCTAGGCCACACCACATGAAGAGATTGGATTTTTTAGGACAACTTGACTTCTAGATGCCCTTCCACCAATATATCAACATCCCATTGTGCCCTACTATGACAAGTTTTATGTACCCTAACTTTGGAGTGTATGTTCCATGCGGTGAAATCATCCATATAAGCTCACCTAGACTATCCATTAAATGCAAAAAAAATAAATAGGAGTTCCACACTGCATGTTGTTCCTCCGATAAACCCAGTATAGTTTCATTTTTCCAACCTTGATTCCATAGTGAGGTAGATTATGGGTCCGCAATTTGGTTGAGGTGAGAAATGTCTTACCGCATTAGGTGTTGGATGACAGGTTGAGGAAGAATGTGCTTATTCTGATACCTCAACCATGGGTTAGCATATATTCTAACCTTAGATCCATTCCCAATTTTCCACGCCAAATTTTCCTCATTTAAGTGAAACGAGTTTAACACGACTTTCCATATGATTGAAACATATCGTTGTAATTAATTTGAATTGTGAATCAAATCCATCAACAAATCAAGTGCAATATATTTTTGTGATACCACTTCAGTCCATAGGCTATTTGTTGAAATGAGCCACCAACCCATATTTTTTGCTAGGGCCTTAGAGAATTTGAAGATATTTTTCAACCCCCATCCTCCCAAGATATTGGGTTGGACAATTCTATCCCACTTGACCCATGGAGTCACTGAGTTTTCACTTTTTCCAATCTAAAGGAATTTTGAGTAAATCCTTCTAACCTTCCCTAGTGTCCCTTTTGGGATCCAAGCCAAGAAAATCTAGTACACTAGGATCTCTTCTAGCATTGATTTTACCAATACTAGCCTTCCCACTCTGGATAACCACCTATGACTCCAACAAGACAATCTTTTCTCTAGTTTTGCAATTATCCAGTTCCAATCTTCTTTCTTATAACTGTTTGTTTTAAACATAAAACCCAGGTACTTTAAGCTTTCATAAAATATTATTAGCCCGGAAGGAAACATATTAGAATATTTAAGAACTTCCGCTTCTTCCATATTGATGGATGAGATAGATGATTTACTATCATTTATTCACATACTTGTGGCTCGTCCAAACAACTCAAGTATTGTTGATGTAATTGCAAATTCGAAATGTATTCACTTGTATATCTTATGTATTGTACCCCGATGTTTATTCTGGGAAGTGTTTGTAATGTAATTGAGTCATGTCATGCCCCGATGTTTCGATCGGGAGTTTCTATAATGTAAACAAGTCATGTCAAGTCATTGTGGGTAACCCTCCTATTGATCAAGGGTTAAAGTCCCCGCAGTTCTGGGGCCTTAGGGTTATTAGACTCTCCTAGTGAAGTCAGCCCTAGTGAGTTATTTTCAAGTCGGGAATTAGTATAAATAGAGAGTGAGCCTCTCTATTTATCACACACTCACTCACACTCAGTTGTAGCACATAGCTGAGAGAGAAGAAGTTGCCGGGGCTAGAAAGAAAGAGGATACTGCTGTTGGGAGATCATCTTACTATTTTGGGGTTTTACTTTGGTGCTGATTCTATCTCTGAGGAAGTTGTGGGGTTTTATCCATTTATGGTTTCCATGAGGAAAAACATTGTGTTCATTGTCTCTTATGTTTGATTGCTGTATTTGTTATTCTCTCAATTAAAGATTCTAACATATTGCTAGCTTGAATGATAAAATTATAACATGGTATCAGAGCTAACCTGAGAAGAAGACACAGTGCAGCTGCGGGAACTAGGGCTTCCTATTTTTCGGATCTCTCTCCATAGATTTTTAGCAAAAGAAGGTTGGGCTGACTCTCCTCCCTAGGGCGCATCTTTTTGTCGAAGCAGAATCTGATTCTGAGCATTTTAAGTTTTTGACCCGACACTATTGCTGAAAATTAGGGCTTTCCACAAAAGTGGAATTTTTGAGTGAGCCCAGGCCTGGATTGATCTCCTCCTCAAAATTGAAGTTTAGAGATCAAGATCAAAGCATTTGGTTGGACGGAACTTCAGGAAATTCAAAACCTAATCTGCTCCTGAACCAGCACTGCAAAAATTCAGCTTCGGATCTAGTTCCGACATCTTGACCTGGTAAGATATAAATCTTTTGTATTTGCATTTGGGGTTCACAGTTAAGATGTCTCATCATACCAAGCTTGATGAAAATCTTCAGGGAGCTGATAAATTCTGAGCTTGGAAGTATAGGATCTCCCTGGTCCTGGAAGAGAATGAGTTGGACTCCTACATCAATGAGGAGGTTCCAGTTCCAGAGGGAGATGAGGCTAAGGACTTACACAAGAAGAAGTTGGTTATGGCTAAGAGGATTATTGCTGATTCAATCAAGGATCACCTCATACCATATGTGTCCTCCCTAAATACACCTAAAGCTATGTTTGATGCCCTAACCAAACTGTTTTAAGGAAAGAACATAAACAGGAAGATGACTTTGAGGAACCCGTTGAAAAATGTGAAGATTCAGAATGCGGAGATCATACAGTCTTACTTCACAAGGGTCTCCTAGATCAAAGAAACAACTTGAAGCAGCGGATGAAGAAGTGGAGAATGCAGAGATTGTAATGACCACCTTGAATGGCCTCCCTAGGACATGGGACTCTTTCATTCAAGGGATCTATGCCAGAAAGAAGTTAGTCAAGTTCAACAGACTATGGGAAGAATGCTCACAAGAAGAAGCTCAGATAGCAGCTCGAGAAGAAAATATGGGAAGTGAAGATCAAGCTCTCACAGTTCAATCCAAGAAATCTAGAAGGGACCATCATCACCATCATCATCCTAAAGGTAAGCACTCTTCCTACAAGAAATCTCAACTCAGATGTTATACTTGTGATGAAATAGGGCACTTTGCCAAAGATTGTCCTAGAAACAAAAGAAACTCTCACAAGAAGAAAAACAACAAGAGAAAAAATCATGCTCATGCTGCAGAAGATGATGAACCTTCCACAAAGAGAAACAAGCAAGAAAGAGATGATTCTTCAAGTGATGAAGAATATGTTTTGATTTCCACTTTCATGGGAAACATCACACATGGAAGCAATGATTGGCTTATAGATATTGGGGCTTCCAGACATATGACGGGATTCAAAGAGTCTTTTGTGAGACTATCAGAACATGTATCACCCCACAAGGTGAAAATCGGAGATGACTATTAGCATCCAATAAAAGGTAGTGGGGAATCCTCCTATAAGCTAGAATCTGGAAAGTCTATGAAGATGAAGGATGTATTATTTGTACCGGGACTTAAGAAGAACCTCCTCTCCATATTTGCATTAGATGCAAAAGGCATGAGGGTTGCATTTGTAGATGGCCAAGTTCTCATGTGGCCAAAAGGAAAGACCTTTGATGATGCAGTAGTGATTGGGGAACAAGAGGGAGGTCTATACAAATTGAAGGGCCATCCAGAACAAGCCTTGGTACATGACACAGTAGAGCCAAATGAACTTTGGCATAGAAGGCTTGCACATGTGCATTACATAGCACTACCACTTGCAAGCAAAGTTGTTGAAGGTCTTCTAGAAATTCAAGCAAAACATGATGGAGTTTGCAAAGAATGTGCAAAAGGAAAGAATACAAAGAAGACATTTCCAAGAAGCAAGAGCAAGGCAAAAGGAATCTTGGAAATCATTCACTCCGATGTATGTGGTCCGACGTCATCAAGTTCATTAAGCGGGTATGTATACTATGTTTCTTTCATTGATGACTTTTCTAGGAAGACATGGATTTACTTCATGAAGAACAAAGATGAAGTATTCAACAAGTTCAAGGAATTCAAAGCCTTGATTGAGAACCACACAGAAAAGAAGATCAATATTTTTCGATCAGATAATGGCGGAGTATTCACTTTGAATGAATTCAAATACCTATGCAAAGATTCAGGGATTAAGAGGGAGTTAACCACTCCATATAATCCACAACAGAATGGAGTTGCAGAAAGGAAGAATAGAACGATCATGGAAGTTGCAAGGGCCATGCTTCATGATCAAGATGTTCCCATGCATATATGGGCAGAAGCTGCCAGAACAACGATGTATGTACAGAACTGTACTCCACACAGAGTACTCGAGAACAAGACACTTGAAGAAGTCTTTTCTGGCAAGAAACCAGAAGTCAACCATCTCAGAATATTCGGCTGTCCAGTGTACATACACATTCCAAAAGAAAAGAGGACAAATTTAGATCCTTCAGGAAAGAAGAGTATATTTGTGGGATACTCTGAAAGCTTGAAGGCTTATAGAATATACTTCCCAGGATTCAAGAAGATTGACATCAGCAAGGATGTGACATTTGACGAAGATTCAACTTACAACAAATCCAGAAAGAGGCCTGCTGAAGAACCTAAAGAAACACAAGCACCCATAATTCATGACACAACCATGAACGAAGAAAGTCAAGCAGAAGATCAAGAACTAGGAGAATATCAAGAACATGTAGATCCAACTTAGGAGAAGAATCCTCATAAGAGGAAACCTGCTTGGGTATGAGAAGTTATCCAAGGTGCAAAAAGATATGGGGCTCCAGAAGAGAATCACAGAGAAAGAAAGAGGACCAGGTCCTGCTCCGGGTATGTAGAATTATTATATGATTTCATCGATAAAGAACCTTCCAACTATGAAGAAGTGGCAGAAAGGAAAGAATGGAAGGATGCTATGATCGAAGAGTATCAATCGATAATGAGGAATGATGTTTGGGATGTTGTCCCAAGACCAGAAGGGAAGTCGGTTGTAACTTCCAAATGGATCTACAAGATCAAGCATGCTGCAGATGGTAGCATAGAAAAATATAAAGCAAGATTTGTTGCTAGTGGCTTCTCCCAGAAAGAAGGAATAGACTATGAAGAAAATTTTGCACCTGTAGCCAGATACACTTCCATCAGATCAGTACTTGCTCTGGCTGTAGTGATGAAATGGAAGATACACCAGATGGATGTCAAGACTGCTTTCTTGAATGGTGTATTGGAAGAGGAAGTGTATGTAGAGCAGCCACTCAGTTTTGAGACACATGACAGGGAGTCTCATGTCTGTAGATTGAAGAAATCCCTATACGGTTTGAAACAGGCACCCAGGACATGGTACGGAATAATTGACAGCTTTCTATCCAGTTTGGGCTTTACCGAGAGTAAAGTGGATTCAAACCTTTACTACAAGGTTGAAGGTGGCAACCCAGTGATGCTCCTACTATATGTATATGATCTGTTTGTAACAGGTATGGATGGGTTGATTGCTGATACGAAGAGGAAGCTTGCTGCCGAGTTCGAAATGAAGGACTTGGGTATGATGCATTATTTTCTAGGCATGGAGGTGTGGCAGAATGCAGATGGAATTTCCCTGGGACAAGGGAAATATACGGTAGAGATCCTAAAGAGATTCGGGATGATGGACTGCAAGGCCATGACCACACCTATGGCATCTAACCTGAACCTATTGAGTGATGCTTCATCAGAAGCGGTTGATGCTACGATGTATCGTCAGATGATTGGGTCATTGATGTACTTGACGAACACGAGACCATATATTTTCTTTGCTATGAACACCTTGAGACATTTCTTGACAGATCCGAGACATGTTCACTTGATTGCTGCAAAGCATATTTTGAGGTACCTGAAGGGTACAGTTGATTATGGGCTCAAGTATGAGGCGAATCAGAAGATTAACCTGAAGGGTTATGTTAATTCAGATTGGGCAGGTAGTGCGATCGATAGGAAGAGCACTTCAAGGTGTTGCTTCAGTATGGGATCAGGTGTGATCTCTTGGTTTAGTAGGAAGCAATCATGTGTGGCACTGAGTACAACTGAAGCAGAGTATGTTTCAGCTTGTTTAGCTAGTTGTGAGGAAGTATGGCTGAGGAAGCTACTGTCTGATTGATTTGATCTCCAGTTAGATACTACTTGTATATATTGAGACAACCAGAGTTGTGTGAAGTTTTTGGAGAACCCAGTGTTCCATGACAAGTCGAAGCATATCGAGATCAAGTATCACTATATCAGGGATATGGTGCAGAGAGGAGCAGTGAAGCTCCAGTATGTTGCGATGGACGAACATATACTTGATGTGTTGATGAAACCATTAGCCAGAGTGAAGTTTGAGTACTTCAGGGAGAAGCTTGGTGTTCTCTAGATCGAGGTTCCCTCCAAAGGGAAGTGATGAGTCCGTGAGCCATTCTGACATGGTGAGAGGATTAAGTTCCTTCCATGGTCAGATGTAAGGGTTGAGCCATTTTTTCATGGTGAGAGGATTGGTTCCTTCCATGTCAGATATGAGTGCTGAGCCATTCTGATATGATTGTGGGATTGGTTCCTACATGATCAGATATAAGGGCTATTTCCATTCTCTGATTGGAGGTACTCGGTCAGTTACCAGGAATACCCAGTCTAGGACTGAGGCTCATTCTGATATAACTGTGAGATGTACTCTCACATGATCAGATATAAGTGCAGGGCCATTCTGATGTGATTGAGGGATGTGTTCCCACATGATCAGATATAAGGGCTATTTCCATTCTTTGAATGGAGGCACCTGGTTAGTTACCAGTGATCCTCAGTCTAGGACTGAGAGCCTTTCTGATGAGTCAATGTCAAATGTAAGGGCTATGCCATTCTGATGAGTCAAGGTTAGATGTAAGGGCTGTGCCATTTTGATGAGTCAAGGTCAGATGTAAAGGTTGTGCCATTCTGACGAGTCAAGGTCAGATGTAAGGGCTGTGCCATTCTGACGAGTCAAGGTCAGATGTAAGGGATGTGCCATTCTGACATGGTGAGAGGATGAAGTTCCTTCCATGGTCAGATGTAAGGTTTGGGCCATTCTAACATGATGAGGGGATTAAGTTCCTCTCATGGTCAGATGTGAGTGCTGGGCGTGCCTTTCTAACGAGTCAAGGTCATATGTAAGTGATGGCCAGGCCATTTTGAGTTAGGGTCAGATATAAGTGCTGAAGAGGACCTACATGGAGGCTAGGCCTACACCCAGCATGAAAAAGGGCTGGCTCTGTAGAACTTCCCGTGACGAGAATAATCATGAGATAGCACCAGTGATGTTGACCCAGTAATGATCCAGATCGAGTGATGATCTATATCGAGTGATGATTCAGATCGAGTAATGATCCATATTGAGTGATGATCCAGATCGAGTGATGATCTAGATCCAGTGATGATGATCCAGCAGTGATGGTCCAGATCGAGTGATGATCCAGATCCAGTGATGATGATCCAGATCCAGTGATGATCCAGATCCAGATGAAGATGACTTGAGGATGAAGATGACGAGAAATCGATGATGATCCAGATGATACAGAGAAGAAGACTTGTGTTGATAAATTGTGTTGAGAGAATACCTTCCTATTTAAGAGGGAGTGTTGATGTAATTGTAACTTCAGAATGTATTCACTTGTATATCTTATGTATTGTACCCCGATGTTTATTCTGAGAAATGTTTGTAATGTAATTGAGTCATGTCATGCCGCGATGTTCCAATCGGGAGTTTCTATAATGTAAACAAGTCATGTCAAGTCATTGTGGTTAACCCTCCTATTGATCAAGGGTTAAAGTCCCTGCAGTTTTGGGGCCCTAGGGTTATTAGAATCCCCTAGTGAATTTGACCCTAGTGAGTTATTGTCAAGTCAGGAATTAGTATAAATAGAGAGTGAGCCTCTCTATTTATCACACACTCACTCACACTCAGTTGTAGTGCATAGCTGAGAGAGAAGAAGTTGCCAGGTCTAGAAAGAAAGAGGCTACTGCTGTCGGGAGATCATCTTACTGTTTTGGGGTTTTACTTTGGTGCTAATTCTATATCTGAGGAAGTTGCGGGGTTTTCTCCATTTATGGTTTCCCCAAGGAAAAACATTGTGTTCATTGTCTCTTATGTTTGATTGCTGTACTTGTTATTCTCTTAGTTAAAGATTCTAACATATTGCAGGCTTGAATGATAAAATTCTAATAAGTATTCCCCTTAACTTGTCAGGGTCTCCAATTGTTCCATGACAAAAAAATAGCATGTCATCTACAAATAATAAATGAGTGATTCATATATTTTGAGAAATAGGAATTACTTTGAAGGAACCTCTTCATTTTTCCTTGGAAATAGCTCTGCTCAGTCCTTCTACAACTAAAAGAAAAAGAGTTGGGGACAGAGGGAAACCTTAGAGGAGTCCCCTTTCTCAATGAAAAAAAGGTGAAGCTGATGCATTTATTAGAACCACAAAATAGATTGTCGTTATGCAACTCATAACCCATTTGACAAAAGAATACTCAAATACAAGGTGTGTTAATAAAATACTCAAGTACAACCAACTCACCCTGTGATAGGATTTTGATAAATTGATCTTCAACACTACCCCTTTCAATTTATTTGTTTTTATACTGTGCAACCCTTCATGAGCAACAACAATAGCCTTGTGAATTTTTCTTCCTTTTAGAAACCTAAACTGTTCGTTTGAGATAGTTTTTAAGAGGATCACTTTAAGTCTCCTAGCGATGATTTTGGATACCACCTTCTATGTAATATTGCACAAATATATTTGTCAGAATTCTTCCAGTGTTTTTGGGTGATATGACTTTGGGATGAGGGAAACGAGGGTGGAGTTCAAGGGAGGATGCATGAATCCCCTAGTTGTAGAATCCTCTATTAGCCCCACTAGATCTTGGCCAATGGTTTCATAGAGGGACAAGAAGAATTCAATAATCCACCCATCTGGTCCCAGACTCTTACCCTTTTGAAAACTATGAAGCAGCTGTTTTAGTTCCTCTTCTGTAACCTCATCCATTAGATCACTATTATCTTCTAGGGTTACAAAACCACAGAAGAATTGGGTTATCCTGATCACGTCTACTATAGAAACACCTTCTAATTCCTTGAATAAGTTATGGAAGTGTTCTTTTCCCATCTTGGCTAGTCCTTCAAAGGAGGAAATTGTTTCATTGTTTTGATCCTTTAAGCCCCGAATAATATTCTGCAATTTTCTTCCTATGGCATAATCCTGGAAAAACTTTGTATTTTCATCCCCACATTCAAGCCATATCAATTTGCTTTTAAATCTCCAAACTTCTTCTTATTGTTTTAGGAGTTTCTTCCTTCTAGCCTCCAGACTAACTAGTCTATCATTTGCTTCCTGAGAATCGTAACCTCCTCCTTCAGACTCAAGGATGTTCATGATATCTTCTTTATCCTGCCTCAACTCTAGGTCATACTTGATAATTTTTTTCCTTTTCCCACTGATGTACTATTTTTTTTGTTCTTTCAATATTTTGTGAAAATTGAAGGGCAACATGTTCCCCCTTCGTTGGATTGTAAGGAATCCACGTAGATTTGATTAGCTGTACATAGTCTTTATTTTTAAGCCAGGCCTCACATAACTCGAAAGGGATTGCTGGTTTTAGATACCCCCCTTGTAACTATAGACAAATGGGAGCGTGCTCATAATCACCTCCAAAATTCACCCATTAACGAAAGAGAAAATCTTGTTCCATTAGTCTTTCATCCACCAAAAAATGATCCAACCTTTTCACTACCGTATTCTCCTGTCCTTCTATTTGACTAGGTGGGTTTCAAGTTTACCACTTCTACATCCAAAATTCTATCGTCTCAGAGATTTTGTTTGAATTAGTCAACCAACGGGTCTACCCTTACTCTTTTTCCCCATATTTCTTATGCCCCTATAGTAAATTTTAGGTCTCCTCCCAGAATCACATTCAATGATTGAATGTAAGATTTCCTAAAAATAGAGTCCCAGAAAGGAACTCTTTCGTCATAAGCCCCCCCAAACACACACATGCGCGCGTGCGCACACACACAGTTTACTAAAAGAGGCGTCCAATTTTGAAGAAAAAAACTCCAACCCTAACCCTCAAAGAAACCCCATGTTCCTAGAGATTTAATAAATTTAATGACATAAGAATATATGAAATAGATAAATTTAATTTGTTATAATATGCATTGGATATTATAATATATTTATGTATTGAAATATACATAAATCCTTAGACGAATCCTTAACATTATATGAATCTTTTCATTTTAGTAGAATATTACTTACCTGAATATGAGATCGAATTTCGATGGTTCAAATGTTTAATTAAATCAAACCACTTCTCAAGTTGATGTTTGTATCTACTAAGGTATCAATCACAAATATCCTAAACTAATGGATAATCCAGGTTGAATGTGAGGACATTCACATAAATTTAAGTCGTATACTATTGTTAGATTATGTTTGAAAGCACATGTGAACCATGTGTGAGAAGGATAAAAATAGTTTATTAAGCATGGATTGTATCCCACATCTGGTTGGATTTAATAAGGAAAAATGATTCACTGCAATCAGGGTGGGAATTTGACAAGAAAAATGTCTGTTATGGGCCATTTTTCTCGTCAAAAACGGTTTATATTTCAAGACTACCATTAGAAAAAATGAAAAAGCAATGAAAACATCCTTGTGTAATGTCCAAACCATTAAAAATGATGGGTGGGAACTATTCCAAATTCCTACCCTGACTGTAATGTACGATCATTTATACCTTCCAGAAATTGTTTCTTGAAATCAATGGTTCCAATCTATAAAAGTTCACACAAATGTTTAATCCAGAACCAACCTCCTATGCCAACTTGTATGAATTTTTTATTGTGCTCCTTGTATATGTGGTTGATGGAACATTAAGAGAAACTTGAGATCAATTGTTTGACTCTATTGAGCATGTGAATGAGAATGAGGCAGATATTTGAGCATGAATGAGTTCAATGCTTAGTCAACAACAATCTTAGTCATAATGTGTGACGTGATGGAATGAAATAGAACGGTCCATGAGAATACCACTAGCTCCACTTGTCTTCAGATCCCCCTTTGAGGTACCATCACAAAAACAATGAGGGATAGAGCTATCAAGAATGAGAGGAGGCACAACTCTTTGGGATTTTGAAAACATGGACGAAACCCCTATAGGAAGAGAGAATTTAAACTTGTATACTATTATGAGGGGATGAGGAGTGATGTTTGAGAAAATTGCTTCATTGCGAGAAACCTATATACTCCAAAGGATGTGTAGTGAGAGGGTTCAATTAGAGGAAATTTTGATGAGAAATGGGCCTCCTATGAAAAATGATAAAAAAAATCCATGTAGGGAATTTTGCATACTATTTCACTTTTATTGATGCTTCCAAGGGTTATTTAAATTTTATCAAAGTTACCTTAGATATATATTTTAAATTAAAATCTATTTATGAGGATGAAGATTGATGTAATATTTCACCCAAAATAAGGAAAGAAATTGAATGCACAGTTCCATATTAAAAGTTATTGGACCCAACTTTTCACAATGTATAGTATTATTATAATATAATATAATTATATATTAGTTTTAATATTAATTATTATTATTATAATTATTATATATAGGTCATGTATTACCTAAAATATGGATGGGTATATTAGTTATTATTATATATTATATATTAGTTAAAAGTTATTAGACCCAACTTTTGATGATTTTGATAAAATATTAATTATAATATATTAATATTATATATTAGTTAATATATTATATATTGGTCACATATTACCTAAAATGGATTGGTATATTACCTATGATATTAGTTACTATTATATATTGTATACTAGTTATGATATTAGTTAAAAGTTAATTGACCCATTGGTTATAAAATATTAATTATAATATAATATTAGTTATAATATTATTACTATTATGATCATGTATTACTTAAAATATGGATAGATGTGGATATATATGATTAACGAACTTGAATTAATTCAAATTTTAATTTTAATATTTGCATTTCCCTACTACTAAACTATAACACAAATATTATTTATTTATTTGAAAATTTGAAATTTGTGTTTAAGTATGATTCTATTGGTGAAATACACGTGAACTTTTCCTATATTTTTAAGTCCCAAGACCCAGCGACATAATGACATTAACATCGGTAGTAGTGTCTGAGGCAGTGGTTAAAATTGACGCTCGTAAAATACCCCTAAAAATGAAACAAGCACGCCAAGGATGAAATTTGTTTAATTTTGGCCCTCCTCAAATTAAGTGGCACACTAAAATCTTTCCAATACCTGATTTATATATATATATATTTTCATATAATATTCATTTGTTTTCCAAACCTCAATTTATTTTTTTCCTATACATTATAGGATTTAATAATTTCCATATTGTATGGAATCGAACGATTTGTATTAATAGAAATATTTGAAACTTTGTCTTCGAAATCACACTCACTCATATGTCAATTCGACGTTTTCCACACATTAACTATAATATTAACTATAATAGACGTTTCCGGCTGATGGAAGACTATGAGAGAATTCTCCATGCTATTTTCACATGCACGGTAAAATAATTCCACTTTGAAAGGTTAAGACAACTACTCATGTAAACACATGTTTATGGTATTCTACATTCATAATGTTGTGTACAATGTGAGTCTTTGTATAACACATTGAGAAGTTTGGTAAAATGATTAAGTACATGGTACTTATAAATCGTGTCAAGAATGTCGAAGAAAATACATAATGAAGTAGAGTTGGTTGTAATATTAAAAGTTCAATAGAAGTTCAAGTTTATGGAAAGTAAAATATAAACTTTGTTGAAGGTGCAAGTCAGTATTTAGTAGTTATGAGTAAGCTGTCAAGTAAATAATGCATTGATATTTACAAAGTACTTATTGTTACACCAAGAATTCATGGGCATCCAAATACGAAGTTGTTATTATATTTTATGGGATTATGATGCAACTAATTTCTGGCAAGAAATTGTGTGTAAGAATGCAGGTGTGCATGATTTCAAAAAGCACCATTGGATGGAAATTGAAAGATAATCGAAGACAAAAGATAAAATATTCGATGGAAAAAGGTAACATCTAGAATATTCCTTGAGTATCATGAAAAGATGTTATCATTTGATCAATCAATTGCATTTATGGGGGAAACATAGTTTATATAAATTTATATCGAAAGGATATACTTTGTTAGAAGTGTTGGATATACTTTGTATGGTAACCGTAGCATGGTTGATAATGATCACTTGTATATATGGTATTTTTGTGATAGGGAAATTGATTCATATAATGTTTGAATGGTTTGTACATGCATAGAATCTAGAAGTATCAATATACGCAAAGTCATAATGTGTTTATTAAGCATTTTGGATGTGTAATGATGTTAATTAAAAAAATAGATAAGCATGTTTTGGTGTTGAACGACTAAGCTTTAGAACATCGAGAATGATCTGATTTATCAAAAGTATGGTTGAGGTGGATATGATAGGCTCTGTAACGTTGAGTATGTCATTATCTCTAATTAAATAAAGAGTCATGAAATTTTTGAGCTGGACACGGAGGACGCCCTAAGTTGTAAGGCTCTTAAACTTATAAGAAACTGTTTTACACTAAATAGAACCAATAAATGAAAATGAAGTAGAAAATTGGTTTGGTGTTGAGCTTGTTGGTCTCTAGAATACCTAAAGTATATCGTCTCATTATGCATAACTACAAGATGCAATGAAGGGGTGGCAGGAGCGGGGTGGATCCTTTTGGATCCCGGAGGACAAATAGAACAAACCTTTGGTTGGGGATTAGGGACCCGAACCAACAATGAAGCAGAATGGTTAGCTCTCCTCCAAGGTTTGCAGCTCCTACAGGAGAAACGATACCAAAAGGTCCTGATATTTGGAGATTCTAAGCACGTCATATCTAAATTGATCAATGGGTACCCCAAGGGAGCAGTCAAATGTCGTCGCTTGTGCAACAAAGTCAAGCTTCTTATGCACAGCTCCTACGAACCATTTCATATTCTCAGATCCAACAATTCGGCAGCAGATAGCTTGGCCAACCTGGGGGCCTCTCTTCATCAAGGCCACCTCAAGCAAAATGGGAACCCCCCCTTATTCAAACATGTTCCATAATGAATAGCAAAGATAGTAATTGCTCTTATCTCTTGCATCCAATTGGGAAACTCTATAGAAATGGCCAAAGTAAAAGGACTAGTGTAATGCTCAAGTTATGCTTGGGGTCGGGGCTTTTGCCTCCCCTTGGGTTTTTCCCCCTCCTCCTAGTCTCGCCCGTCCAACCGTTTTCACTCCCTCCTCCAGCCATCCCATCGCCCATTAGCTCTTCCCCCTTCTCTCTTTTTGATGCTCCTCGTTTCATCTCTGCTGGTCTTCATTACCATTTAAGACTCAGTCCTTCCTTTCTTCGCTCCTTCGCCGCGTGGTCCTCCTGCTGTCATCTTGGCGGTAGATGAAATAAATATCATTCAATTCAGGGATAACTCCATTCTCCCCCCTCACGATTGCGATCCTGTCTTGTTTATCACCATGGCCTCCGTTGGTAGTAATTCGACTTCTCTATCCCATATCTCTCTCGGCTCTGGTCTTCTAGATGCTCTGCAATATTTGTTGTTAACTGTCTCAGGCATAGAAGAGGGGAGCCTGCAAGGCCTCCCGTGGCAGGTGCTCCCTCTTACCCGCTCAGTGGTGAAGGAGAGATTGGCCCTTGCTGCCTTCTCTCCTTGTTTGTGCAATTTTCTCATCCTCTCACAGTTAGCCACTTTCGGCAAAGGATTTCTAACAGGCAATTGTGGTAGTAGCTCGGTCATCGGTTGCAGGTGCACTGGGTGGAAGGCAGGAGACGTTGGCACTCTGACCTGTGGGAAAAGTGAAGATTTACCGCTGCAGAAGGAACTACTGGTGCTCAGAACCTGCTGCAATATCATATTAGTTCCTGGTAATCTAGTTCAGTCTCAGCTCGCTGGTAATTTGACTCAAGCAGTTCAGTCTCAGTTAGCTCGAATCACCCTGTTGTCAGAAGTAGATAATATGGCTCAGGCAGGGGATAACGGTGGGATGACGGATATTAAGAAGAATTTGAGATGTATGTATGAACTTCTCTCCATCAGTGTTATGGAAAATCGAGAGATGGCCCGGGACATAAAGAAAATGGCAGACACAGTCAGCTACACCTCGTACCAAATAAGCAATCACGACGCTCGTATAAACGACAATGAGAGTAGTCTCCGTGAAATGATGGGGAAGGTGGATAAGATCCAGGAGGATCTTCAGTGTCTCATATCTCTGAATTAGGTTAGTAGAGTCAATGGAGTCTGCGATGAAGCTGTGTTGCCTATGGAAGAAGAATCCGTTGCTCAGCCTAGAGGCAACCCTTAATCTTTTTTTGCTCAGTTCTGAATGAATGTTTTTTTGCAAATTTTTGTGTAATCAGTTTGTAAGGGTTTATACAACCCGAGGCTTTAAATGTTTAGAACAGTCTTATAGGGAAGTGTTTTGGGATCCTCAGTGGACTGTCCCCTGGTGCAGCTTTTCTGTTTTGTTCAGATACTCAGGTTCTTTATGCTTGTAATGAATGGCTGTGCACAGCCACCTTTTATATATCCCCCCTTTTTAGTTTCTGTAAAAAAAAACAAAAAAAACTACAAGATGCAATGTGACTTAGAAACTGAGACTTAACTTTAAGAATTAAGAAATTGAAATATTGAAATGGTTGAACACAACATATTTATGAATTAAGTAGAGCTGCTATGGAGCACCTTGAGAGGTGTTAGGATTTGAATATTTTGAAAATTTAGTACAGAGTTGCCAGTGAACACTCTTGTGAGGTGTTAGAATTTGTTGAACTCTCTATGATATTAAATCTCAGGCTTAGGCAAAGAGCTACTAGTGAGCACCCATAGTGTTATAATGTAAAATGACACTTCTTCGTTCGAGTACTGACACCCAATGTGTCGAAACACAAAAGAACAAAATGGATTGAAGTAGCCAAAACACTATAGATGGGCATGACCTTTGATACATCATTACTTTACCCGCTAGATTTATTTTTTGTATGGAAATTAGGTTGAATAAGCGACTATTATCATAGCAACCTGCGTATCATACGTGCGTATGTGCATTGCAACTCGAGTATATATCATTGGGGATTGCACCCACGGGTTTACTTAAAGAAAGTCACATATCATACACGCCTTTCCAGTATTAATAATCGCATATTTCTTAATCCAAAGTTAAAAAATATAAACACGATTAGTCGAGGACAGTTGGGCCCTTAATCATAACTATCCCAACTTCCTCAACCATATCAACCTTCGTAACCTCTCTCTTTCCTCATGTATAAATAGAGGGTAGGGGTTGAGGCTAATCAGTCATGAGTTATAGAGCAAAGTTATGCTGGTGGTTTGCATTTAGATATCTTGGAGTAGTAGAACTCATTGTCCTTGGCTAGCAGAGGAGCACTTGTCTCAGATGTTGGGTTATAATCTCACCTCACTTGTTTATCAATAAAGAAATTTCTTCCTCTAATATTGTGTCATTGCACTCTTATATATTGTGATTTCTGAATTACTTTATTGTCCATTATGAATATGTTATTTCATTAACCATTTATAAAATATATAAGATATTGCACGGAAGATCTTGTTCTTTGTAGGTGATTGAAGATACCCTGGAAGCTGTGGAATCTATTTGAAGAGAAGAAGAAAAGCTAGGATCGACCGTCATAAATAAGGTATGCCTAATTTATTCCTATTTCTATTTCAAATTCTGAAATGGCTGATTGTCTGCAAGTTAATTTAGTAAATTGGTAACCCGAGAGGCCCTAGGTTATAAGGGTGTGTTTTCCTGAACAAGAGAACTGGCGACTCCTCTAGGGAATCCAACCTGTTGTAGTTCCTATCTTTAGGCTTCTTGATCAGTCTTTTCTCATTTTGATTCTTGGTGTGATTTTTTTGATTTTACCTTTGATTTCCAGTTTTGCATGTTTAGAGCTTGTCTGTCAGTTGTTTTTCTTTTTGAAAATTTTTGGCAGCATACGTGGGTTTCCTTGGTAACAGTCACGTATTGCAATTTGTATACACGGGTTTATTTAGTGATAGTCACATATGGTATGCAGGTTTCCTTTATGACAGAGCGTATTCCAGTAGGTGTCTGTGAGTCTATAGGGTTCTTGCTTGTCCCTGTTTTCATGATTTCTTAGATGCTTGTGAAGGCTTTGTTTTGGCATGATACTGTGGTCTTAGGTATGTACATTTCACACTTTACTTGATTACTCAAGTCCTTGAGTGTTTTTGTTTTTGAATTCTTCATTGGTGAATGTGTTAGGTCCTCTGACTTGGCTTTTGGTCTGAGTGCTTGTGTTTTTGGGTCATTTATCAGTCCTTTGAAACACTGATATGCTTTGTACTGCTTTCTAGTGGTTTGAGTTAGTCATTCTTTCTGTCTTGTGGATCTATTAGTCTTTGATTTGATAGTTCCACCGAGTCTAGGGTTTGAGCCATTTCTTCCTGTTTGGGTGAAGTGTGTTGCTTTAGGGTCTGACTGTAACCTTTTACTGTTATATGACCATATCATTCCAAGTCACTCAGTTTGCATTTAATTGCATCATTATTTTTGAATTTTTGAAAAAGAAAAGACAATTTTTGTTTTGCACTTTTTGCATTAGGTTGCATTTAGTTGTTCTTTTTGTTATTTTTTCAGAAAAATAAAAATTTTTAAAGTCTTGTAGTTTCTCTTTCTTAAAATTTTCATTAACTTTCATTTACAAAGAAAAATAAAAGAAAAAGTTGGCATTATAGTTGCATTTGCTTTGAATTTTTTTTTGTACATCATTTTTTCTTGCTTTCTGCTGAGTCTATAACATCATACAGTGCCATCCCGCTACCTCTGACTAATACAACCCATTAAAAAGAACGATTAATTAAAATTTTACTACTAAGTTTCCTTTTTCTAGGATCATACATCAACTAGTTCAAGCTAGGATTTTGGGTTATGGAACTTTAAACTGTCCAAAATAATTTGACTTCAGACGTAGTGGCCTTTCATTAGGTAAATCCTCTTCTGCAAGAGACCATCTTGAAATCTCCTCTCACACAAGAGTTAAGCACGAGGCCCCGTGAGAACCTGGTTGAGGAGACAACCCTCCAATTCCTTATTCAAGCGTATATCGGGATTTTTATGCATTTAGGGATCTTGTCAATACCACCTCTTGGGCCCTGTGCGGTGCCAGTGTTGATAGGGTTTTGGGATTTTCTACCCTGCCCATGCATAAGGATTAGGATTGCGAACATTCCTCCAGACTCTTGGTGTAGTTGTGGTAGCCTTTAGTCTCTTGGCAGTAGGGATCACACATAGGTGTTATTGGAAGGTTATTTCCGATACAGATTGGACGAACTTGGAAGGTAACCCTAGTAGAAATTTTGGGAGGGCGGTTGAGTGATTCCAACGCTTGTGCCCAAGAACATATTCATGGGACACCAAGTAACCACCCATCACTCTTCAATGGTTGGACCTGGGCCCTAATCATCCCAGGATTTCCTTTAGAAGGTGTACCTTATATCTGTTGTGTTTGTGACTTTAGGACATTTTTAGTGAGTGTTGTTTGGTTTGTCCATGTTTAGTTGGCCTTTAGGTGTGTGTAAGTCAAATTTATAGCTTTGGAGGAACAACCTCTCTATAGATAAAGAAGGTTGCAAAACCTTCCTCCATTTGTTATAGTGGAGCCTCCACTGCCCCCTCAAAGGAGGAGACTAGATACCGACGGTTCTTTTGAACCAGTAGGAGTTAGTGAAGTTCCAAGTGAACCGGAACTTAGGATTAACTAGGAAGAAACATCTACAGTAGAGATTGAACACGTGCAGGCTGATGAGTTTGTGAGAAATTTTAACCCACCTCTAACTCGTTTAAACGATCCTATGATTGTCCAGGTTCTTCCCTTTAATTCACCTATTATTGGTGTTCCCGGAGAGGGTATTTCTACCCCAACTTCAACCATTTTGGCTGGAGGAGTCCCACCTCCCTCGGTTGGTGCTTCAAGACCAATTGCATCGACTGCACCCCTGTCACCAAGTAGTCGAGTGGTTCAACCCTTGGATCCCTCTATTGTAGTAGATTCATCTAGTGGGGTGGTCACTGGTATTCCCAGTGCACCTTTTCCTTACTCTTCCTTTATGCACACTTCTCAGAGTGGTCCAAGTGGATCCTCCTCATTTGTCCAGGGTTTCTCATGGAATGGGGGGCACATTCCCCCATCTACTCCTTATGTAGGTCCTCCCCTTGCATATGCTGGAATGCTATCTGGAAACATGAATGCTTTTAGTTTCCAGACATCAGTTTTGACTCCTTTCACGAGCTCTCTCTTTTCTCTTTTCAGTGGAGGGATACCTGCTTCTGTTTTTCAAACTCTAGCTTCATCTGGAGCGGCCCAAACCACTTATAGTGCACTACAAAAAATTAATCCACTGGATTTAGGGTGGAATCCTTCTTAGAGTAGTTCGACTACTTCACAACTAGTGGCTGGGGGCAACCCTACCTTTTCGTTTAGGAACCAAGGGGCAAGTCCTTCTACATCCCAGACTCCTTTTCAAGCCCCGGTTAGGCCAAATCTTCCTTTCTTGATAACTTTAAACTTGCCAGACTTGTCAAAGTTGATGAATGACCCCGTGCAACATAGTGGAACATGGCTACCTGTTCCTATTAAGTTACCTTCAAACATTCCTAAGTTTTAAGGCAAAGCTGGTGAAGATCTAGGTGCCCATATAACCACTTTTCACCTATGGTGCTCTTCAAACTCACTGAACTATGACTCCGTTTGGTTGAGGATTTTCCAGAGGACCTTGACTCTTGTTGTAGCAAAATGGTGCATTGAACTTCCCTGTGCTGCGTATGACAATTTTTTGAATTTAGCAACTGTGTTCCTCAATCACTTTCAACTTCCTGTCCGGTATGATGCCGACACAGAACTGTTGTCGAATTTTCGGCAAGACAAAGCCACACATATCTCAGATCACATCCAGGAGTGGAAAAGACGGAAGAGGCTTATCAAATCCACTATACCCCCCGAGTTCTTATTAGAGTGGTTCTTAAAATCATTACTATCTTATATCTCTAAAGACATATCCACTTCGGGGGTGACTACAAAATAAGAGGCTATCCTCAGGGCCTAATAGTTAAACTTGATATATGGTCAGTCTATGATCTTGTATGAAATCATACCTGAGGCAGCGAGGTCTACCAATAGTGCAGAGAAACCCAAGCCTGGACCCATGCTTATGGTGTGGTTGGTTCAGTAAGTTCTCCCACTGTAGAATCACTGGCTAAGAAACTCCATGAGTTGTCAATGAAGCAATCAGCAGCAGAGGAAGCAAAGGTTGCCCCCTCACCTCAAAGTGAAACTATTTTTGCACATTCTTCTCAGAAGGGAAATCAACAGCCCAGTGGGAAAAATAAGAAAGGGAAGAAGGGTGAGGGTAATCAAAACAAGCAGAAACCCACAAAAAATGCCGATGGGGCTAAGAAAGATAGGAAGAAGGTTAAGTTTCCCTGTAAGTTGTGCCAGGGAGACCACCTAACTCATAAATGCCCTATTATTTATGAAGCTCAGAAGTTTCTCAAAAATCAACAACTAGCTGTCCTGAAGGATCCATTTCCTTAAGGGAAGAATGCAACTTCTATTTTGAATGTAGTCGGGGGCACTTCTAGTGCTCCTCCTGATCAAAACGATATCAACATGATACAATATAACACCTTACTCTAGACAAGAAACAAGAATTACGAGTCAGAGGCTTCAGAGAAGGGAAAGTCTAATGGTGAAACTTCTAACCCTCTTATTATTGAGAAACCTACTGATTCGATGCCTAAGATACCGAAAGGTGTCTTTACAAACACATTTCACAATCCTAACTCTAGGGATCCTTCTAACTACTCCGTAGTTGAATATATGGCTCAAACTCCTTGGGCAATGTCAACATTGGAAGTATTATAGAGTTGTCATTCTCAGCGGGATGACCTCTTAGCAACTTTAGGAATCATGGATTCATCAAGCATGTTGGCGAAGTTCAATCTTTCAAATGTTAAGATTCACCTGCTGTATCATGTGGCTTTGTCAATAGATGTTGTCCATGGTGGAAAAACCATTGGATGTATAGTTGTTTACTTAAGTGCTTCCACGTGTGTAATGCCATTGCTTTGGTGGAAGACTTTAGGTTCATTGGAGCTAGTTTCGCCAAACACTTTACTTATTGCTTTCGACGGAAGGTCTTTCCGTCTGCATGGTATCCTACCGGCTTTTGAGATAAAGTTTGCAGGGAAAGAAGTGGCTATTGAAGTAGAATTGATTTATGCCCCATTGGATTATAGCTTGATTTTAGGGATAAGCTGGACTTACTCGATGTGTGCAGTTTCCTTGGTCGTTCTTCGAGTTGTAGTGTTTCCACATGAAGGGAAGTTGGTTACTATTGACCAACTCAGTTTCACTCAGAAGGGTCATTTGGAGACTAATGAGTCCACTGTACCATTGATCGACTAGACTAAACTGGCTAATGAGAGCTTGGGAGTTGGAATGTATGCATATTTGATGGGCACATTCGATATCCCATCCCCTATAAATTATCTAGGTTCTATGAGTGTAGGGAAGTCTATCATGGCGGTTGTCGATAGAACTGATCCTTGGGTCCTTCCTTCCCGTCATGAACCTCAAGATCCCTTATCTGCAATGGAAGTGGCTTATCAAGCTATTGTTAATACCACTGTTGATTCTATCGTGACTCCTTCTATAGTCTCACAGGATTCGGAGGAATCCTAGCTGCCAGCTTGGGTAGAGAACTCTTTATATTTGGATGACTGCTTAGACATGGTTTTTTCCTTCGGATGAAGCTATTTTGGAAGCTATGAGTAGGAGAGATAATATTTGTGAAGATCTACACCATAGATCCTACTTTCTTCCAGAACTGAGCAGGATTTAAAACCAAGAGTTTCATGTGAGACTGGCAGAAGATGCTGATTTACCGATTAATCCTTTACCAAAGGAGGGAATATTTACTGAGGGGAATATGGAAAATATATTTGTTACCATTCCAATCAACATCTCTGCAAACCCCGAAATCATAGAAAATGTGCATATCGGTGCAAACTTCTCTCCTGAGGAGATTTCCATAAATACTGCCTTATTTAAGGAATTTCGCGACGTGTTTGCCTGATCATATGAGGAGATGCCAAGCATAGATCCATCTATTGTAGAACATGAAATATGGACCTACCCCGATGCTAAACCTGTTCGACAAAAGCTTCGACCTATTAATCCACGAAAAGCGGTAGCCGTCAAGGACGAGGTGGAAAAGTTGCTAAAAGTAGGGTTTATTTACCCAATTGCTCTGGTGGAATGGGTATTCAATCCTGTTCCTGTCGATAAAAAACAAGGGACCATACGTGTGTGCACCTAAATAAAATTGGTCCCAAGGAAAACTACCCCACACTTTTTATAGATCAAATTATTGATGCTTGTGCAGGTAGGGAAGTATTTTCGTTTATGGATGGTTTTTTTGGATATAATCAAATCCAAATCAAGCTGAAAGACCAACATAAAACGAATTTTATTTGTCCTTGGGGTACCTCCGCGTACAAAAAATGCTCTTCGGTTTGAAAAATGTTGGAGCTACCTTTTAGCGGGAAATGAACTTTCCTTCCATGACATCAAGAATATTGTCGAGCCATACGTAGATGATCTGCCTACCCATTATCACAAGAGGAGGGACTATCTAGATCACCTTCATTTGATTTTTAAACGATGTAGACATTATAATATACACTTGAATCCCCACAAGTGTGTTTTCTGCATCGAATTGGGGATGCTACTAGGGTTTATCGTGTCAAATAAAGGAATCCAGGTGGATCCTTTGAAAGTTGAGGCTATTGTAAATCTGCCTCCTCCTCGTTCTATCAGGAAATTTCAGAGCTTGCAAGGGAAATCTAATTTCCTTCAACATTCTATAGTTAATTATGCCAAGATAACTAAAGGTTTCATGCATTTTATTAAGTAGGACACCCCATTTGTATGGGATGAAACCACACAACTTGCATTCGAGGCATTGAAAAAGGATTTACTCTCGACTCCTTTGTTACGTCCGCCAGTTTACTTACAGATTTTATATTGTATCTGGTTGAGTCAGAGTCGACCATCGGGGTAGTATTGGTTCAGAAGGATGATAAGCTCCAAGAACATGTTGTCTATTATCTCAGTGGTGCTTTAGCTGGTCTGGAACTCAGATACTCCCATGTCGAGAAATTATCATTATCAGTTGTCTATGTTGTTCAGAGGCTGTGTCACTACATTTTACTGAGGACAACCACCGTGTTGGCATATGTAAATCCTTTTCAGTATGTTTTGTCCCAACACATAATCGGGGGAAAATTCAATAAGTGGATAGTCATTCTCCAAGAGTTTGAATTGGATTTCCAATCTGCTAAATCAAAAAAGTCCTTAGTTTTTGCAAAGCTTATCTCAGAATTTCCTACGGAAGAAAGTGTAGTGGTGGAGGATGACTCATTCCTAGATGAGTATATCTTTTTGATTTCCACCTCTGATACTTGGTATGGAGATATCCTTATATATCTCCAGACTTTGAAGTGTCCTGCATCCTTCTCGAGGTAAGAGCGACGTAAATTGCGCATGAATGCGAAAAACTACATGATCATCGATGATACTTTGTATTGAAGAGGGGTAGATTCTATTTTGTGTCGATGCCTCAGCCACGAGGAGGTTGAGCGTGTCCTAAATGATTCCCATAGAGGAGCGTGTAGGGGTCATTTATCTGGGATAGCAACAACCCATAAAATTTTATGAGCGGGTTATTTCTGGACCATGATCTTCAAATATTGTGTGGAAGCTATCAAGCGTTGTCATTTGTGTCAGCTCTATACCAGGAAAATGTAGTCACATCCTGCTCTGTTGTTTCCCGTCATTATGGTGGGACCCTTCACTAAGTGGGGGGTGGATTATGTGATGTGCAACTCGGTTTCTATTGGGGGGCATAAATACATCATTGTTGCTGTAGACTACACAAAGTGGGTAGAGGCAATGCCTACCTTCAAAGCAGACGGTGAAATGACAGCTTACTTCGTATTTAACGAAATCATTACTCATTGCTAGGGTTCAAGCAAGATCACTCATCTTCCTTTTACCCGCAAGCGAATGAACAAGTAGAGGAAATTAACAAAACCTTGAAAACCATTCTAAAGCGTACCATTAACGCAAGCTGGTCAAATTATCACATCATGCTTAATCCTGCACGCGTACCAAACTAATGTCAAGACTGCTACTGGTTTTTCACCTTTGCAACTTGTTCACGGGGTGGAAGTAGTCACACCGGTCGAATGTGAGATTCCATATCTTAAGATAGAAAGCCATTCATGTACTTACTGACGCTACAGAACTAGAAGAATGTTTTCTTCACTTAGAAAATCTGGATGAGTGACGCAGAGATGCGTTGACAATAAATGAGGCTCATAAGAATAGGGTAAAGAAACAATATGACAAAGTGATTAAGCCAAGATTTTTCTCTGAAGAGGAGCTTGTTTTGCTCTGGGATCAAGAGAAAGAACCCCTAGGAGCAGGAAAATTCAAGTCTATGTGGTTAGGTCCCTATGTCACGTCAAAGGTATTGAAAAATGGAGCATATGAATTACCTGATTTTGATGGAAATAAGTTGCCTGAGCCTAGAAATGGGCTCTACCTAAATAAGTACTACACTTAGGCATGGTGCTTGTTATTGTATTTTTATTGTATGTATTTTTATGTACAATAGTTAGCTGGTCAGTGTTTCTTATATAGTCTGTTGGTTGTTTCATATGTCAGCTGAGTGGTTCATAGGTTTTGCGGATGGTGCTAGTCGCCATACTTCTAACTCGGCTTCAGCTGCATGGGTTATCTATTCACCCTCATGAGAACTAGTTTCCTTTGGTGGTGCTTGCTTAGGTCATGATACTAATAATGTGTCCAAATACAGGGCAATTATTGAGTTTATATGGTATTCTATACTACATGGAATTACCCTTCTAGAAGTCAAACTTGACTCTCAGCTGGTGGTTTCCCAACTCAATGGAGATTATCAGGTGCGAAACCCTACTTTGCTACGTCAGTTTTTGCGTGTAAGATTACTTAAAAGAAACTTTGAATATATTTCATTTAATCACATTTCAAGGAATGAACATACAATTACTGATGCTTATGCGAACTACATATTAGACTGGCACTTAACAAGCATTTTGTAAAATAAATATAACAGATGCATTTGAGACACATGTAAACAACCAGGATATATATATATATATATATATATATATATATATATATCCATAGATAGATCAAGTTTTGATCCGAAGATCCTGTCATAACTGTATAAATATACAAAAAATGGGATCTAAATCCATATGTATTCCTATATATCTAAGCCCGTTCCTCAGCTGTGGCTGCCTCTTTAGCCTCCCTATAATGTATAACAACCCTGGATGCCCTCCTAAGAAGGCGTATCAAAGTCGTCGAAATCCCTACTAGAAAATCCCACATGACAATAGGGATCCTCTCTATCTGCATGGTAGGGACCCCTTGGGTTATCCTAGCCAGCTTCCCCTCGAGAATTCGAAGTATACTCTAGTCCCCACCCTGTGTGGGTCGTGCAAATGTCATAGGGTTCCCATCAGGGCGTACAGGTCCAACATCTGCATTTAAAAACATTTAAAATGGATCAAAACTCTTATACATATGTATATACACAAATTTATAATTAAAATTCATAAAAAATCAAATAACATAAAAAGATAAGAATACCTGTCTCTTCCCATGCCTTCCCTAGCGGGAGGACAAGGTCATTGTCTACTCGGAAGTCCAATCCGGCGTATGGGAATTGCTCGAGAGCTGGTACTTACCTTTCCCACCATAGATAGAATTCATCATCATAAACACTTTGGACTAAACCTCTGCCGCCTTGACGGAGAAATACATCTCCCCATCTAGTGAGTCTAGGTTGGCGAGGGGAGGGTGGTGGTAGTGCTACTGCAGGGTTGATAGAAGGAACTCTCTCAAAGAAGAACACCACCAAAATGATTGCATGCCTGAATTTTTTCCCACACTCTCTTTTGCAGTCAAAGAGTTGTTTCCTCATGCTCAGGATCATACCCAAGCACCAGTCAAATACTATACCGTGCATGCACTCCACTGCAATCCGCATCTGATTCCGAGTGGCCAAGTGCAGTGAAAATGAACTGACAATCCTTACCAATGTGCTTACCATCACCTATAATGGAAAGCTATTTATGTGAGCAATTGGGACACATGTCCCCTTCTTTTGTGTACCTAGTGTGCAGTAAGTATCAATGTAGTCTTGAACACTCATAGGGTCCCACCCATACCAGTACCCTCAAGGTTCACGGGAATGCCTCTGCAGGAAAGCCATGTTATGAAGTATATGTTCTCTACTATAATCTCCAAGATCTCTCCTTGAAGATCAAATAGACCAAGGTCATGGTCCATTAACTGGTCAGAGTCTCTAGTAAATGGACGTTGGCCCTCATGCCGGAAGTGCAGTAGAATTTTAACAAGCCACATTGTTGCAAAGCTTGTAAAGTCGGGCATCCCACATTGCTTCTCAATCCATATCCTCATGCTCTCTTTCCCTCCACTCTAGAGCCATATTGTACCTACCCAATGACCATGTTCAATCATTAGAACCCATCAGTATCTTTTGATTTTGGCCAATTTTCAACCTTTTCTAAGTCGCGCAGCATACATGACTGTGCTTTAAGCACATCACGGGTCATCCGCGGGTTTCTCTATAGCAACTCGCGTATAAAACGTGTATACACGACTGCTATAACATAATACCCATGTATGTTACATAACATATGTAGGGATTGCACAAAATGATAAAAGTTTACAATTAATTAAAAATTGAGCAGATGGAAAGAAGGAGAAGGGAGAGATGACCAACCTGCAACTAGCGGAATTCGATTTGGTCTAGCGGTTTGTCCTTAGTGAGCAACTGAAGTTAGAGGTAAAAAATTTCCAAGTTTAGTAATTTTACAAAATGGTATGTCTATTTTTGTTTTTTGAACTATTTATAGAAAAAATTTCAAAATTTGACCCATTTTCTGTAGTTTAAAATCAATTTTTAATGAATGGATTAATACCATGGCTTTTTACTAACTGCAGTAAGTTCGTGAACACTAAAAGTTGTTTTCCGTCACATATAGGGTAGGATTTGGTCATCATTGCTGACATTGCATCTATATCTTATCTGTCATTGAACCCTAGGATCACTTTTTCATTTACGGACTATGGTGTCAAACCATTTTGACCTCGTATACATCATTGTTCCTTTGTGGATAGAGCCTCCTTCTCATGGGTACCCTATTTTAGAGCACTTTATCGTCTTTTGGTACCCATGACGCAGTTGTGAGGTTTGTGGGAGCCTTCTTAGTAATTTTTCATGACAAAATGAGCCTCATTTTGCATTTTTTTACGAGCTATCCCTGTTATAAGGCTTCCCGCACTTATGGAGTTTCTTTAGGCCCTGGTCTAACTCCTCAAAATAGAGTAGAATTCTGAGTAAACTTGTTCGTTAAGACTCGTTAAGAATAAGTGAACGGGCATCCTCATTGGTGGTAGTTTATCTCTTTTTCAGACCATGTGGAATATTTATGAAAAATGAGCACTCTCTTTTCTTCGAAACTGAGAAGAGTATCTTCAGGCATAGGTTTATCGCTTTTCCAGACCCGAGGGACTAAACTTATGGAAAAGGAACACCCGATATGAGCTTAGTTTTCTCTTTTTCATGCTCTGGACCTAAACATGAAAAATATTCCGAGCGTACTTTATGTCTTTGTCATGCTCGCAAAACCTAAAGAACAAAGTATTGAGTTCACTGTTGTAAATCCCATTTCTCATAATCAAATGATTATTTCTGAGTGATCTTCCCTTCCTTCACACTTGTTAAACTCAGGCTACCTGCCGCTTTTGAAGGTGAGTCAGTCTGGTATTAGTTTACCCCTTTTTTAGACCTTGCCGACTAAGTACAAAAAAATGTGTACCTTAGTCCTCTGGAAGTTAAGAGAGTTCTTCCGCGGATTGTTTTATACTTTTTTGGCCTCAGGAGACTAAATTGTACAAAAAATAACCCCCTTGGAGTCTTCTTCAGAGTTTCCAGACTCTCAAAATATGAAAACACTAACGAGCATGTACTAGTTCAGGCTCATAAAATCCGCGAATCAATAACATTATCAAGCAATATTCTCTCCCCACTTCAAGCTTGTAAAAAATGAAGAGAGACTCGAGTTAAATTTCCTAGACTTGTTAAAATTTAACAGGAAAGATAAGGAAGAATTACTCTCTTTGGGTTATAAATAGTGGCGGCATGTCATTCTTGAACACAACACTCTCTGAACTTTCTGATACTCATGTTTCAGTTTACACTTACAACTCAGATATTACTTCGAGTTTTTACTCCTCCACTTATCCTTTATACATGGGGAATCTGATCATGTCTCATACATGACAGATAAGTCTAGTTGCCCTATCTGCAAGTCAAAATCTGCCTTGGGTCATCTCTGTGTCATGCTCACTGTTCAAGGATCTATACCTTCATCTAAGTTTTATCCTGATTCCATCATTATTCTTTTTGAGAATTACTTGTGTCTACCTTCCCGTATCCAGTTTCCTAGTCACTCTTGTGATATGTTGAAGGATTCATTGCCTTCCTCATCACATCACAGTTTTGCATTAGCATTTCCTAAAGACGAAGACCTAGAGTTTTGACGATGGTACCTTAGGATTCACTACCATTATTGGTGAACTCCTTTGCTTCAGTTGTCAGCATCACTTATTTGCTGACATCCTATTGAGTTCCTTCCATATTCGAATTCAACACATCTATTCACATGGTATGGATTGTACTAGTTCCTTTGGATTTGGCCGAAGACCTTAGGTTCACCTCTATAACCTAAGTTACGCAGGATTTTGTAATGTTCAGCTACACTGCTTCCATATTTTGAAAACTCATCATTTATATTGTGGCTTCGATCCACCTTTGTAATATGTGGTCTTGTTACCCATATCATATGATGTAATCAAATATTGTAAAGGAGCTATTCTTTCGCTTTTTTGAACATGGAATCCTCATATATGATTTTGTATATGACTTTGATTTTTGTTTTAGGTACCGCCCTGCTGCCCTGGTAACTGAGTTCCCCAAGATTAAAATATTGTAATGTATTTCGACCATCGCTTCCGTCTAACCTCACACATTAGGGGGCATCTGTTATCATGTAAAATGACACTTCTTCGTTCGAGTACTGACACCCAATGTGTCGGAACAAAAAAGGACAAAATGGATTGAAGTAGCTAAAACACTATAGATGGGTATGAACTTTGATACATCATTAACTTACCAGGTAGATTTATTTTTTGTATGGACATTAGGTTGAATACGTGACTATTATCATAGAAACCAATGTATCATACACTAGTATGTGCATTGTAACTCGCGTATATATCATTAGAGCTTTCACCCACGTGTTTCCTTAAAGCAAGTTGCGTATCATACATGCCTTTCCAGTATTAATAGTCATGCATTCCTTAATCCAAAGGTAAAAAATATAAACATGATTAGTCGAGGACAGTTGGGCCCTTAATCATAACTATCCCAAATTCCTCAACCATATCAACCTTTGTAACCTCTCTCTTTCCTCATGCCTAAATAGAGGGTAGGGGTTGAGGCTAATCAATCATGAGTTATAGAGCAAAGTTATGATGGTAGTTTGCCTTTAGATATCTTGGAATTGTCCTTGGTTAGCATAAGAGCACTTGTCTTAGATGTTGGGTTGTAATATCACCTCACTTGTTTATCAATAAAGAAATTTCTTCTTCCAATATTGTGTCATTGCACTCTTATATATTGTGATTTCTGAATTACCTTATTGTCCATTATGAATGTTATTTCATTAACCATTTATACAATATATAAGATATTGTAGGGAAGATCTTGTTCTTTGCTGTTGATTGGAGATACCCTGGAAGCTGTGGAAGCTATTTGAAGAGAAGAAGAAAAGCTAGGATCGACCATCATAAATAAGGTATGCCTAATTTCCTCCTATCTCTATTTCAAATTCTGAAATGGCTGATTGTCTGCAAGTTAATTTAGTAAGTTGGTAACCCAGAGGTGCTAGGTTATAAGGGTGTGTTTTCCTAAACAACACATAGGAGGTGTTAGGCTCTTAAGAAGACCCACCAAAGAGCACTCAGATGAAGTGTTAGGTTCTGTAGTGATATTTTTTGTGACGCTAAGATTTTATGATAAGAAATATTTGGGCTTTCAGATTCTACATAGGAGATACGTCCGATATCTGTAAAAGGATGATGAGGAGTATCGTGCTTATATCAGATAAATATTATATATACAGGTTGAGTAGGCCTGCATGAGAACTTGTGGTTCCGTGAGGACATGAACCTCATGAATATATTCATGCCAAAACTTATGAAAGGAGATTCTAGCCAACAAATGCTTGGAACATCAATGTCATACAAAAGGTATGTGTGTGTGATGTTTGGTATTTTGTGCACCATGATACGTTGAATGATGAAAATATTGTCTAGAAATTTATGTATGAGGTGAATCTTCATGTGACAAATGTGATTAAATGATTGTTTTTATGTGCATTTCTAATGCTTTGATTAGTAAATGTTTCAGAGTATGTAAGAAAATTATGAGCATGCATGTATGTTATAATAGTTGAAATGATTACTTATGTTGCCAAGAAAAATGAAAGGGATTAAAAGGTACTTTGGAAAAGTACCACCATACCTGAGGTATGGGTGTAAGGTTGAATATGGAAAAATTATGTGCCATGACATATAAATGCATGAAAAATGTTGTTTTAAATTGTGAATTTTATGTATGTCATGAAGGTTTAGCAATGCTGCAAATGCATCATGAGAGTAAGATTAATATCTAAAGAGTTGTTATGAAAACAACAATTGTATGTTGCAAAAAAAAAATGTTTCTTTTGATTTAAAATTTTATGTTTATACATATGTTTATGATAAATATTGGAAATCCCTTGTAGTGTTTGTGAAAAGAACATGTTATGAGAGACAAGAAGAATTAAGGATATTCTGAAGGAATACCAAAACAAGCAAAGGTAGAAGAAGATTGATAATTACAAGGGAGAATGCATGTTGAAGACAAGAAGCTTGAAAAATACCAACACCGAGGACGGTGTACTCTCAAGGGGAGGAGTATGTAACATCTCCGGTAAAAGCCTCTCTAATGCTTTATTTTAGGGTTTTATTCTAGGTCATGAGAGTTTTAGAACAGACATTCAAATTCAGTTCCACCTCCATCACTAAATTCTTCTTCAATATCTTCATCTTACTTTCCATCATAATGGATGCCATTCTTATCTACAACACTATTATGCTCCTCATCATCTTGGGAAACTTATTTGATGCTTGAAATCTTTGTTTCTTCTATATATTTGGAGTCTTCCTTTCTTCTCCAAATCTTCCCATGAGGTACCCTGCTTACTGAACTTGTTTGTTTCTTGGATTCCTTACTTAGATATTTTCTCTTGGTTTTGCAATAAACAACCTTGTGACAGTAGTGACAATAGCCATATAAAATTCCTTCATATTTGAGAAATCTTTGACTTTTCTGTTTCACAACTTCCATTGTCTTCCATCCCTTCCTTTGTTCTTGGACTTTTATTGAAGAATTTTTCCTTAGATTACATTCTCTAGCCATGTGTCCAAAATTATGACATGTATAACAATGACAAGGAAAGATTTGCGGGACCATGCTTGTCCTTGTTCTTTTAAGTATCATTCCAGTTCTGTCATTATAATGGGATGAGGGGGCATAATTATGACTATTCTTAATTGGATTATTTAGTACATTAGCACAACCTCTTATATTATTTATTTCTCGGTTAGTGAAGGAATAAAATTTTGACTTCCTTTCATTTTCATACCCTAGACCAGTTTTATCATTTGATGGTTTCTAGATCCTCAAGATGTCATCTAAAATCTTTGAACTGTTCTCAATTTTTTTAATAGTTTCCTCATCAAGCTTCTTCCTAAGCAAAGTAACTTCTTCTTCATGTTTTTTAGTTTTTTGTATTTTGTCCTTCATCCTCTCATTAAGGGTCTGCTAGTCTTCTATATTCTTTATCTCCTTTCTGAGGTTAGTGTCATGTCCCCATATTTTTGGACATAAAAGTGTTGACCATGCACAACACATTGGGGGGTCGAAAATTCATTAATTACCTCACCTAGGGAATTTTATCCAAAAATTATTTATGAGGAATTAATTAATTAGCCTAGGGGAAATTTTGCTAAATTAATTATTATTGAGGCATGTATTTAATTTGTATTCTTCATTATTATTAATTGTTCAAATTAATGAGGTGGAAATAAGCTTTCCATGTCAGGGGGGTGCATTGGGCAAGTCAACTTGCCAAGGTAGAAAAAGAGGAAACTCTATGACAAAAGAAGTTAGAGAGGAAAAGGGGAAAGTGCCTAAAAGGAGAAGAAAAGAAACCATAGACAAAAGCAAGAAAGTTTTGCAAATGAGGGTGGATTTTCCTCTTGGAGAACTCAAAAAAGTTGTAAGGACAAAAGTAGGAAAGTTTGGGAAAGGAGAGCACAATTTCCTTATGGAGAGTCAGTCTCCAAAGAAAGGAAAAGTAGAAAGCTGTCATAAACAAAAACAACAACTATTTGACCAAGGAGGGCACAATTACTAAATCGGAGGGATGAGTTTGACATGGAAACATTTCCACATTGTCCAACATGCCAAATTTCCCAAGGAGGTCGCCTATGTGGCTAGGGTTAGGGCTTCTAGGTGGTTGACTTGCTCTCACAGGTCACCTTTGGCCTCCACTTTCTAAACAGGTCATCCAGGATTCTATTAAAGGACAATTCGACCCCATTGAATCAGTTTGGTTAATGTATGTTTTGTGAGAGATTGAATCTAAACTTCATCTCTGAGTGGTGAGCCTCAATACCTTGGGTGATGTGCTCCGAGTCCATTGTTTCCCTTTCTCCCACCTTCTTCCCACTTCTATTGTAGGTCTTACTGAAGATAAGGAGAAGATTTCATCTATTGAAGGAGGTTTTTCATAGGTGTTAATTTATCTATCATTCTATTATCATATCAGCTTGGAGAGCTTTGAGACCTCCTATCAGTTACATTCCTTCGTCTTTTCTCCTTCTCTCTGTTCTATGGAATTCTAGCAATTTTTGAGTTATGTAATGGATATTTCAACATATGTATGATATTATATGTATAATTATGTCTAATATACTATTCAATATTAGATTCATACCAAATTCAGGTCATTCCTGAAGTTCGTGAGATTCAGAGATCAAATGGGTTTCCTAGCACCAGATTCATAATTTTGGAGTTGTGGTATGAGAGGTGACTTATGTGAATATTATGAGAATTATTTCGACCCTCCTAGATCTGATATAGTATTATTTATAGTCTCTTCAAGTTTCATAACATTCTGATATGTTTTTACTGATTTTTGTATCAATCTTTTACACCCTACCTAGAATTCATGGCTAAAATGACTAGTTTTCCATTTCGAAGCATTTTATGTACCTAAAAAAGTCCATTTGTTTTAATTTATATTCTGAAAATTATTTAACACCATAATGATGACATTCCATGTTTAAAACTGAATCCTAGTACCGCTCTTATTTCCTTTGGAAAGCGCCGAATCTTGACTAGTTGCATAGTCCTGGTAACTAGTTTTCATAGTGCCACCCTTAATATGCCTTGTGACTATCCATACTTGTTTAAAACCTAAATATACCTTTATATACATGTCTGATAACTTTATTACCAATCCAAATCAGTTCTCCAAATCCTTTGGTTGTGGATAAGAGAAAAGTGCTTCCTAGTTTCATGGTTAGGTGACCCAACATCATGGAAGTAGGTTTCCACGGAGCGCACTCCGAAACCTAAATGGTACCTAATTTAATTGTGTTAGGGAAGAAAATATATCATTCCTATTCTGTCCTTGATTGTTTCCCTCTACCTGCTTCCCTGTGAACGAAAGTATCAGTCATCTTCCCTTATCTGCTTAGCTTCCAAAAGTTGATTGGTTGTTTGCAAGTTTTATTTTAAACCATTAAGATAATTTGTAGAAATTCCTTCTTTCATCCAACACCCATTAATGAAATACTTAGTACCCATTAATCTGCATTGTCCACCCATCCAACGACTTCCCTTGTACATTGTTCAACCTTGCTCTACTCGTATCAAGCTGACGAATCATGGGATAACCCAATTCTATGCTTGGGATTAAGATAAGCCTCCCCAACAACCTCAACATATTCAGACATAGAAATTCTTTGGCTACCCCTTCTCCTGCATGAAATCATTGCAGGAACTTATATGGAAATCTCAAAAATTAGCACAAGTCCTAACAACAACTCCAAATTGGGGATGCTACCCTCCCCGTGAGGTAGGAAAGAACCTGCGTAGCTCACGTGCATGACCCATAGGGATGGTTTGAAATTATTTACTGGAAAACCTACAGTGTGCTATGAAAATAAGAATTGAACAGATAATGAAAAATAAAATGAAATAATCGCTCAAAGGAAATGCTCACCATGTCGAGCTTATTCGTTTCTACCTACCCTACCTACTGAGCATCACTGCCAAGTCAAGTAACTTCTGACTTCCAATGAATCCAATCAAGAAGATGATGCCATATGAAAAATTTCTTCTCATGCTTGATAAAAAACAATACTTAATTACCAAATGGCATAGGGTTGTGATAAGGAACTTGATTTGTGTTGAAAATCCATAACCAACCATTCACACTGTGAGGCTTCTCCACATATCTAGCCATTGATTCATGACCTCCTCCAGTAAATTCTACTACGCGCCTGCCATGACATGGCTGCTTCAAAAAATTAGCCTTTGGACCATAAAATCCAGGGCTGTCTTCTAATTCTCTTGGCATCTACTTGCCCCAATACTGCTACTTAAATTGTAACTTCCCCTATGTACAATCAATATTTTCTTCAAAATAACCACGCGAAGAAAGCTCATGATCATTTGTACCTGAGACATCAGTTGCCTCATCCCAAATGCTGGAATCCAAACCCTTCTCTTCTTTCTGCAGTACACATGGAATATCTTCAATGAAATCCGGTGATATACGCTCTTATTGATATAGATATTCTGTACTGGAAGAGCAAGAAATTAAAACGTCCCACACAGGACCCTCCAAGTAGTCATCCTCATATCTATCATACAGTGGAGGACTAAAATGTTCCTCAAAACCCCCATAGACAAGACCTGCAACTGGTGGGCTGCTTTCATCATTGAACCAATTACCACATTCCTCCTGTGTGGTCTCAAGTTGCTCATCTAAGTGCTCATAAATGGGAATACTAGAATGCACAGATTTTTCGACATGTTCACTCCCTTTATCATCCATCCTAAAAAATGCCATGACATCATTCCTCACCTCCGTTTTATGTGCTTGATTAGAAACCTTTAGTCTTTTTTTTTCTTCAGAAAGTCAAATGAGGCAAAGAATAATGGCAATCAATTACCTTCCTCCTGCTGAATGCATTCTTCATGGGAAGTAGGATTGGGAGGAAAAGGAGATCTCAGTTGTTTGCTCCTTTTGGAGCTCTATATCTCTCTGCTTCTTGTAGGATCTCTCTTACCCAAGCAGTTTTTCTCTTTCGAGATATATCCATAGTAGGGGGTGCCTAAGGTTATAGAATATCATGATCTTCAAATGCTACTATTTCAGGAGAGGGTTCAACTTCTATCATTCTGGGAGGTACATCCTCTTCATGTACTTCTTCAAGATGACACCTTCTGTATTTATTAAGAGTTGTATCTTCATCAAATGTTATATCCCTACTAATATTGATATGATGGAATCCTGAAATGCATATCCTAAAGTATTTAGAGACTTCACAGTATCCAACAAATATTACCTTCTTTACATAAGGATCCAACTTGGTTCTCTTCTCTTTCGGAATATGCATATATCCTAGACATCCAAATATCTTGAGATGGCTCACTTCAGGTTTGTTGCTTGTATACATTTATTCAGGAGACTTGAATCCAAGAGCATTGTGAGATAATCTATTTTTCACATATATGGTTGTTCTTGTTGCTTCATCCCATAGGTGCATGGAGAGGTCTTGGTCATGAATCATTGTTTTTACTACTTCCATAATGGTTCTATTCTTTCTTTCCGTAACACCATTATGTTGAGGATAGTAGGGAGTGGTTAGTTCCCTCTTTATTCCAGCCTCCTTGTAGAATGCTTCAGATTATTTTGAAGTATATTCTCCACCATTATCTGATATCAGTGTCTCGATTCTTCTTTCTGAATGGTTCTCTATCAAGCCTTGAATTCCTTGAATTTCCTAAACACTTCACTCTTGTTCTTCAAGAAGTATATCCATGTCTTTCTTGAATAGTCATAAATAAATGTGACATAATATTCATATCCACTTAATGATATGGAGGGCATAGGACCACATACATCAGAATGAATTAATTCTAATGTACCTTTAGTCTTTGTTTCACTTTTCAGAAAGGGATTCTTGATGTTATTTCCTCTTGCACATCCTTTAAAAGTTCCCTCATGGTTAATATTCAGATATGGTAACCCTGTTACCACCTTGCTCACATAGGGTAGTGCTTTGTAGTTGATGTGAGCAAGCCTCCTATGCCATAATTCACTTGAGCTAGTGGTCTCATGGACGAGGGATGTCTCTGGATGTCCTTTGAGTTTGTACAGTCCTCCTTCTTCTTCACCAATGACCGCAACATATTCAAGTGTCTTCCCTTTGGACCACATAAGTAATTTTCCATTTATAAAAGCAACTCTATATCCTTTCTTATCTAGTGCTAAGATGCAAAGTATGTTCTTTTTCTAACCTGGTACATATAGTACTTCCTTAATCTTCATGGGAGTCCCAATGTCAAGCTTGTATCTTGATTCAACAATACCTTTGATGGGATATTGATATCATCTCCTAATGATACTTTCTGAGGAGATCTCTTTTCTTCAAGTTTTGACAGAGTTTTCTTATTCCTTGTCATGTGCTTTGAATCACCACTATCAATAAGGCATGTATCTTCTCCAGGTGTTACAGACCCAAAGAGTGCAGATAATAGTACATATTCTTCTACATCTTCTTCTTTTGTTAGTCTCTTTCGAGGTATTTCTTCTTCTTCCTAATCTTCAGGTAGATGAGCATGATATCTTTTGTTGTTGTTCTTCTTAGGTGATGGACACTCTCTGGCAAGGTCTCCTATCTTATGACAGTGATAGCATTGATACTTTGAGTAATCTTTCTTCTGATTTTTTACTCTTTTCTTTTGAATCTTCTTCTTTGAAGGTTTGTGACTACCCTTCTTGAAGTTTGATTGTTTTCTTCCTTTAGTATGGATGGATAGAGCCTGATCATCTTCTCTAAGTAGAGCTTATCTGTTAGCTACTCTAGCTTCTTCTTGAATGCAATCTTCCCATACAATGTCAAAGCTCATACTTTCTTTTTTCTGGCACACAGAGTATGTATGAATGAGTCCCAAGGTCTAGTGAGACCATTAAGAGTAGTCATAACTAGTTCATCCTCATAAAGGGTGTCTCCAATAGCACTTAGTTATTCCCTGAACTGGGAGACCCTTGTGAAGTAATATTGAATTGATTCTCCTTTACTCATCTTGGTGCCCTTTAATTGAGCTCTAAAATTCATCTTGTTGTTGATTTTCCTTCCCTCATACATTTTGGAAAGTGCATCATACATTTTCTTTGGTGTCTTATTACATGATACTTGAGGTATCAAGTGATCTTTGATAGAATCAACAATGATCCTCATTGCCTTGATTAGGTATTGTTCATGCTTCTCCTTTGATTCATTTTCTTTTGGTTTTGCAACTGCATCCTTGATGTACTTCTCAAGGCCATTCTCTTTAAGAATGAGACCAATCCTATACTTCCATGCTAGGAATTTTGTATGCCTTTGAATTTTTCCTCAAGCTTAGTGCTTTGGTCCATCCTGTCCAAGAGGTCACTAAAAATTGAAATTTCTCAAAATGAAAAGCTGACCTTACAAGGAGATGCGCTTGACTAAGGTGAGTTGGTTGGTCCACTTGGTTGCAAGGTTGCAGTTTCTGCATAATTTCTGGCTTTGGTTTTATGCAATTTTCTGGTTCACGGCCAAACTAGGGTTTGGATTTCCCAGAGATTCAACCACCCAAAAAATTTGATCCTGGGCTCAATGGATGTGCTATAGGGAGGCACAAATTTCTATGCAAGAAGATATTGCAAATTCCAAACTTTGCAGAAACCCTAATTTCTTCCAAAGGGAGAGGAGAGAGAGTTTCACATTGTGAAAGTTGTTGTATTCATACTAGTTTTGATACCATGTTAAGATTTCATATTCTAAGATAGATATCATTAGTTGTTAATCCAAATTCACAATAGTATCATATGAAGAATCATTGAAAGAAACACAATCACAAGATAGACACAATATTTATCCTCGAAAACCCTCAAGGGGAAGAAAACCCTGCAAAACTTCCTTTGTATAAGATGTATAAGATAAATCCCCAAAACAAGTATTCTCCTCCTTGTTGATCTCTCTCTCTCTCTCTCTCTCTCTCTCTCTCTCTCTCCTATGTGCTACTCAAGTGAGTGAGACTGTGTTCTAATTAGGAACGTAGATCCTCTATTTATACACTTTAAGTCACTTGACTTATACCATAACACGTCGGCCCCACTAAACTGGTTGGGTCGACTTCACCTAGGAAGACTCAAAACAATATTATATTACATTCACTGTGGTATTATTGACCCGAATTACAATGGAGGATTTACCTCATGAATCTGTGATGACCAATTACAATAATAACATCTTGACGGAGGAATAATAACATCTCCCTTGGGGTACATCAATAAAATACATTTAGAATATATCCTTTGAAGTTATAATTTTTCAACAATGTCTCCTTTATTGATGATTACTCTCGTAAGACTTGGATATACTTCTTAAAAGGAAAATATGAAGTATTTGGAAAATTCAAGGAATTTAAGGTTGTTATGGATAATCTATCTGAAAAGAATATCAAGATCTTAAGATCAGATAATGGAGGAGGATTCACCTCAAATGCATTCAAGGACTTCTGCAGAGAAGTTGGGATTAAGAGAGAGCTTACCACACCCTATAATTCACAACAAAATGGATGTAATGCCCCGTTTTTGACCCCGTTGCATTAGATGCACATGATGTATATATTGTAAATGATCATGGTGTGGAGCTAAAGGCCAAGGCCCCACCATTGATCGGTTATGCTATGTTTTGGGATTTAATTTTGTCACTGATTGTATATCGGGGCATGCGACATATATTATGTTCGGCATCATGTAAATATGCATCTACAATTAATTAAATGAACCTGACCAGCTACGATCGCGGCAACTAAATCGAAGGGGGCATGATTTTCACAAGGATAAGGATGTGGGGGAATTTGTCAAACATTGGCCAATGGGGTAAAAATCCATGTGTCACCTCTCTTTGTTTTATCCCAACCACTTCCATGAAGAATGGTTGTTGGTGGTTGAGGCCGTTAATGGTCTTTGGGAGTGGGGTGGCAGGATTGTCAGTCCTCACCCACACGCACACTCCACCACTGTTGACTTCACAATGGAAGGAAAAACCTTCACGCGCTCTCCAATACGCATGCTCACGATTTTGCTGATCAGTCCTCACGCACAGGCTCTTGGGGTTTGGTCTCACGCAGACATTTTCTTGGCTCCACGAGTTTGTTGAACACCCACGCACTGCAATTTTGCGTCCTCCCTGTAGTTGTTCACCTTCACGCACTTCCAATTGTCTGCTCATTGTTTTCATGCACAAGAATTTTCCTGGTTTCACCCATGCAGTTTTTCCTCTGCGAATTGGAGAATGGTGTGGATCCGTCCTTTGCTCAGAGGATAATTTGTGGGTTTTGCATTGTGATTGTTCACGCACCGGTCGAGATACTGTAAATTCGTCCCCAAGTGTGGTTTGCGTACGTTTTTCCTCAGCGGCCTCGACGGTGAAAAATGGACTGCTGTCTTCCCCGTGTATGTTGGTAATGTATGCTGATTACATTTCAGAACTGTTGTTCCCCCCCCCCCCCCCCCC